>CM076572.1:1062191828-1062358978 GCA_034641835.2 Pinus albicaulis
TGTATTTCATGATATATCTAAGCATATAGATATCTGGTATCATCATATCTGAGATTGTGTGTAGTGGAAGATCATGTTGCTTCAGTACATTCCTACGAAAGATCAAGATGCAGATATTCTGACGAAGGCACTCACCAGGAGAAAATTCAAATACCATAGAGACAGGATCGGGGTGAAGGATAATCCCTTTCTTGTTGAGAGGGAGTGTTGATATTCAACAAGAAGATCCTAGTGAAAACTATGCACCTACACTAGGATGGAGCCTCGGGCTATTTTTATGTGGAAGTCTATTTATAGATGCATGAGAAAATTCTATTTACAGATGATGTCTATTTATAGATGGGTGAGGAAATTCTATTTATAGGTTATGGTCTATTTATAGATATATGTGTGAGTTCTATTTATAGATCGCATGTCGGCTATTATTATCCCTTAATAATAGTTGGAGGATAAACAATAATTAATTCTCAATGAGCACTTGGAAATAGTTAACTGAAGTGGAAAATCAGTTAGCTATAGGAAATTCGAGTTCAAATGTTGGTTGGTGGGACATGCAAGTGGACTTAGTTGTAACTGAGTGATTCGAAGTTGTAACAGATTTGGATGTGTAGTTATGTGAGTTGTAAAGTAGTTTAACTCAGTTAAGTGAGTTAAACTCAGTTGTGCTAGTTGTAACTTTAGATACACTAGTGAGAGATCAGTGAATTAATTATTATTCAGAATCAATGGTCTCACATGCAACTAAATATTTACTACAGTTAACTATATACATGTCAGATCCAGTGGAGACCCAGTTGAGATGTAGGTGAAAGGGACAGTTTGACTATCAGTTGTAACATTAGTGGGTGCACTCATGGAACCACACACACATTGGAGATGCCAATGAGGATTGCGCAGTCAAGGCAAGTTGGATTCCTTTCATTTGGGTATTGTTATCAACAGGGATTGCGTAGTGGAGGCAAGTTGTCTGGAGGCAGTAAATTGGCACATGAATTTGCCAATTTTTGTATGACAATGTGAGACGATTGTACATTTTACTAAGAGCTCTTGGATTAGAGTTTTGTATGAGATTGCTTCATGATCCATGATATATAAATAATATATGATAGTGGGGTTTTTAGCTTTATGCTTTCTTGGTAAAATTATCTGTGTGATTGATATTTCTTCATGATATTGTGATTGCTGATTGTGTTTTAAATTTTGCAAAGATTTTTTTGTAGAAGCGATTATGTATTTATCAATGGCATATAATTTTTAGATCAGGAGAATCCAGGCAATCCATAATTTTTATTAAAATTTCTGCATAATCACAACACTAACAACAACATACACAGAACAAAAACATACAAAAAAAAAGAAACCAAAACAATTTGAGCACTCCACACACACAAAAATAGAAACCAAAACAAGCTGAGCACTCCACATATTCAATCATAACACACCAGAGTACCACCACATGAGAGAAAATCAAAATGAACTTAATCACTTTGTCACTTATACCGATTGTGTCATTCCAACTTTTATTGATTTCCTTTTCGATCTTATCTCTTTGCGAATTCCGAGCTCTCAAGATTTTCAAAATTTTATTAACTTAGGAAAGTTAATTTCGCCTAAAAATTATTACTCGACCCTTACATTCTCCGACTTGAATACAAAAACTGCCTCATTGAGATATTAAAGTTCACTTTCAAAAATTGTTACTCTAGAAATTAGAATAAGTCTCTTGGTTTTGAAGTCACAAATCATTTCACATGTGAGATTTAAAATCTCAATTCATTGAAGATTAGGATCTCCAATCCTTTGAATATATTTGACCATTTTAACAAAAAGGTTAGTTCCGACTTTGTGTTCTAGAATTTTGGGATCGTTAGCCTTAAAGTATTAATTAAATATTTTTAAAATTATTATTTTAATTAAAAGAATTAAATATTTTTAAATTATTATTTTAATTAAAAAATTAGTGATATTTTAATATTAAAATAAAGAGATATTATCGATTGTATTGATTATCAACAAATTAATAAATATAAATTAATTTAGAAAATAAAATATGTATTATATAATATGAATGTGAATAAAAAATATAAATATTTCATTAATACAATTATTTCTATATTAAATAGAAAGAATATTAAAACTGGTAATAATTTTTTTATCTCATCTTATTTTTGAATAAATATGATACATCTTTTTTTTGGTAACTAATATGTGAAAACCATATAAAAACTTTCCACTTACCAACATATTTTATGGGATTGATATTTCCAATACTTAAAAACACCACTTAAGAGAGTCATTCCTCATAAACATTATAAGCGACACTTTCTTTAACTTAAATCCAATGAAATATCAAAAATATATAACAATTTGTTTATATCACTCCATTTTTGGACAACTATGAGACATATAATCTAATGGTAACTATTAGATGAAGACCATACCATTAGACCACATTAATAAGTTACTCATGATGTTACATTACAAGAAAGTTTATAACTTGAATATAAACCAATCTCCACTTTTTTAAACGAACTTTCTGATGTATTTTTATAATATTGATATTTCAAACACTTAGTAACAAGTCATAAGCGCACAATACCTCACGTTAGTATTCAATCATACAATTATTTTTAATTGTATTACTTATAATAGTACTTTAATGGAATGTCGTGATTATGAAAACACATCTTTTAACCAAGAGTATATATATCCTTAATAACTCACATTGTGATTTAACAAGAGTGAATTATAAGGATATTGTTTTATAACTTGCTAAGAAAGGACATGAGAATGAGAACAGGGCCCATTGAGTCATAATAGAGATTTTTTTAAATGAATGCATGATATGGACATTCGTGAATGGGCAACAGATGTAAATGTGAATTCATGTCTAGAGTGCTATTAACACCTTTAACTTTTTGAATACTTGACAGATTTAATATCACATTTAATATCAGAAGTATTAATAAAAAAATGGACACCATGACCACCTTGCCCAATTATGTGATATCCCTTACATTCTATGACATGTTTTTCATAGGAAACTTTCAACATAAAATCCATCTCCTCACCATTCCTACCAATTATAACCTATTAAGAGTTCATCATTAATTTTTATTTTTATTTTTTTCTCTAGTGCATAGGTACCTCACTAATCAAGGGTATTTTTCTTAGGTTGTCTCTAGTCATTGTTAAACTCACTAGTGGCTTGCCCCTCTAACCTTGAGGGAGGAGACTAGTCCCCACTACCATTCCACGCTATGAGGATCATGAAAAACCTAAAAAGGTACAACATGTTTCCTTTGGATTCAAAAGAGCTCATTGGCCTCTTGCTTTTCCTTGAAGATCAGATTCCATTACTCTTTCATTTGGATCTCTCAAATAGTATGTTTTCTTAATGAGATTTTCTTCAAAACATATATCCATTATTAACTTGCCATTGTGTAAAATTTATGTTAAATTTTGTAAAAATGTATTTTGATTAGATATATTAAATTACATTATTAATATTTATTTCCATGAAAATATATATTTAAAAAAAATTATAGTTAATCAAAGTTAATTTAAGTTAATACCTAAATGTTTATTAAACATCATAATTTTATAAATTATATTTGATTTTTTAAATGATGTTCCTTTATTAATCATGATTACCAAACATTTAGTTAGCATTATTACTATCTTTTGAATGATGGCCTTGGTACCGAAATCCCCGTCAAACGCATTAAAAACGGAGAAAGCGGCATTTTAGAACGACTTATTGAACAAGGCAAGGACAAGGACATATGGACACCTCTTCTTAATAGAATTTCCAACTTTGGCAGCAAAATAGGCAGGTCAAAATTGTTGGGAAAGACTGTAAATTTCTATATATAATGCAATGGGAAAGATGCTAGAAATCTGTGGTTGTATATTGATAAAAGTGCCCCGTACACTCAAGAAGGCAAGTTCAAATCCTGCTCATCTCAGCTGGTGAGATTTATTTCTTGGGCTATCCACCATTTAATGTGGTGATGTGGCATATACAACTTACTGTTAGATTTAAACGAACTTAAATCTAACAATGATAATATATGCCACATGGCATTAAATGGAAAATAGCCCAGAAAATAAGCTTTGCAGTCTCAGCCAACGGAAAAACAACCAAGTTCCATAGAACTTAGTGAAATCTTTTCTGTTATGGGAATCAAAATCCTATCAAGTAAAATGTCTAACGAAGGACTTATTCACCAACTACAGAAAATATACTTATAATTTTTTTAAAATGTAAAATAAACCATTGAGATTTAGAAAATGAAGCAGAAGTTAAGATTTTAAGTTTAATCTAACTCAACATAAAAGAGAATGTCAATATAATGATATCCCTATATCCAAATACTATATATAAATAAAAAGAGATTTAAATTAAAAAATTACTTATACATTTTTTTATAAAGATTTAAAGAAGTAAAATAAACAATTGAGGTTTTAGAAAATGAAACATAATTTACGTTTCAGTTTAATCTAAGTCAACAACATTTCCTTCCATAAAAAAGAATGTCCATATAATGATATGCATGTACTCAAAACTATATATGAACAAAAATATATTTAAATAAAAAAAGATTTAATTCAAAAAACTAAAATTTAAATAATTATGTAAAGTACATATACATAAAAATTTTGACACTAAAATTTGCCCTTTATATTTCATTCATAATATTTCAAATTCAATAATTTACAGAAGAAATAACTTCCAGAATTGTAAGAGAATTATTCAGATCCAATCATTTAGATCAAAGGAAATTCTAAAACTATAGAGGTGGAGGGAGATGGAAATGTGTTTGATACGCTTAAATGGCTAGCGCGTGGCCAAAGGAAATTCGTGAATAAGTACAAGGGATATCTAACCAATGGTTATATATTCCATACAAAAAGCATGGAGAATGAGAGAACCACCCAAAATAGTGGCTTATGTATGGAAGCTCAAACAATGATGAGGTCAAGTTCCAAATATGCAAATCCTATACTTCAAACCACAACATTTTATGGAGTGGTAGAAGAAATAATTACATTGGACTATTTTTTGTATGGAGTACACATTGTTCAAATGTAGTTGGATTGATGTATACAATAAGAGAGGGATCAAAAATGATGATTTGGGTTTTATAATGGTGAATATGAAGAAATTCTTAAGTCAAAATCGTTGGCAAGATGATCCATTTATTCTAGTATCACAAGCTAAACAAGTATTCTATGTACAAGATCCAATTGAGACTGACTCGTATGTAGTGTTAACATCTCCTCCAAAAGGATTGAGAAATAATACATGATAAAAACCCGAGTATGCATATTTGTCACACGTTGTGGACTTTCAAGAAACAAATTGTGTAAGTGAAGAAGATATAGCTGATGTCGATGTCAACATTGGTGTGAACGTGGATTATGTCCATTTAGATTGTGAAGGAATATGGTAGAATATTAAGAAATAAAATATATTGATTTTTCTATTTTGTATCGAGAAATCCAAATTGATATTTGGTTATGAAGAGAGATTCCTTTGTTTCTTATCTATAAAATGTTTTAGGCCCATTCAGTAGATATATTTTTAGTCCTTGCCTACAACAATGACTATTGTTTTCGGATTGCACCATTAATCTTGTCCATACAAAAAATTGAACACATAAAAATTTGATATGTGTGAAGTTTCTGGAATTTTATATATTTTTAAGATTGAAATGATAATTTTCTATATTATTATTGGACCAAAGCCCTAAAAATTACCCATTTAAAAGAACCCAGAAAATACAAATTTCTTGGGCACATGCCATTTTTTAGCCTTCTTCTGCGACTGTTGGTTGCAAAATGAACTATTCATCTATGGCTTGCAAAACAAACTATGGAGATAGAGGAGTGCAATTATTGGGAGGAAAAAAAATTATCATAAAGAATCCAAGCATATTACTGCTAGATGAGGCAACAAGTGCACTGGGAAGTCAATTGAAGGATTCCTTAGCTTAAGCACAGTTAAGCTAATCATTCTACATTTTCCTCTATGCAGGTCAGCGAAAACCAAGATGAACATTTACAAAAACATAAGTGTCATTATCACATCTCAGTTTCTTTGCCAACAATGTTGTAGGATAATATCTGCCTTCAATCTTAATATTTCTTGTTTTATTTCCTAAAGGTTCTAGCTTAATTAAGAGACTACATAAGCTAATAATTATGTGTTTTCCTCCTAGTCCTTGAGATAATACTAACTGGTATTTCATCTCCGTTTTTGGTGTTTACTGGCACTTTAAAATATTACATTGACATTAGATATGCTGGGGATTTACAATTGTAATTCAGATCTTGTGCTTCTTTATGTATTATCCATCCATGCAGTGATTTTGTTTCTCCAACTGATAAATTTCTTCTTCCAACAGTTAAAAAAAAAAAAAAATATCACTATAAACTTGTCATTCAAGTATAATTGTTTATTTCCTTGGAAACTATGTAGGTGCTTGATAAGGATGGTGCCTTTATTTCAAAAGGTAACCTAGAAAGTGGTGCAAGTTGGGAAGTGGAATTGGGTCGTCAAACTATGGGGTACCTTATCATAGTGGAGAATATGAGTTAGCCCCAAGAATTCATTATAGAGGTCAGTTAAATTTTTAGATTAACAGGGTTTTTATATGCACTCAATAATTCATTTTTGTTATTTTGAGACGTGGTTTAAAGTTTTCATGTTATCTTCTGTTGGTTTTCACCAATATTGTAGATGCTTTGTGAGGAGTGGGGGCTCTTCCTTGAAATAGATGACATCATTTGAGGCTTGGGGTTTATGATTTTAAAGGAATTTATGGAAGCTCATAGTGACAATATTTGGGATCGCTTTCTTGTTGAGGTAATGTCATGGTTGAAAATACCTTTCATTCCATGTAAAGCTTCCTATTTTATTTGTGTTTGGTTGCTTGAGAAAACCATAGAATTCAGTAATTGGCATTGTGATTTATAATGAGAACAAGGTATGCAATTTATTTGAAGGTTGTGTGTGTTTCTAGAGTTGGAGAAAAGTGCCAATCCAAAAAATTGCATGGTTGATGCTTAATAACTAACACTTGGAGACTGTTCTTGGGAATTTGATTGTGTAGGGTTGTAGACCATAGTATAATCTAGCTATCAACCTCTATATTTCACCATATGTGCTATATATTATAGGATATAAAATTCTGAAGGCATCATAGCTTGATTTTTCATGTTTTGAAATTTGGCAATTTCACAATATTTTTGCACAGTCGTGGTTTCCTAGATTGGAAGTTAAACTATAACGATGTAAAAAGATCAATAATGTTCTAATAACTGCACAAAAATTTGAAAATCACAATTTTGATCTTTGGTGAGCCCTAGACATGCATGTTATTAAAGACTACTTACACTTAGCAAGAGACAGTTAAATCAGTGAAACTATTTTGGTAGACTTAGTACTCTCAATTGAAGTTGTACATTAGAATTATGGAAGTGTAGGAAGATGTACAGGGAGAATTACTATAGCACTATATTTTATGACTTTTCCATAGGTACATCTGCATGAGGTTGTGTGCAATTAGGGTAGGTTGTAAGTTGTAACACAAATTTTAACCTGAGAAATGCAAATTTGCCCCTTGGCATGCAATTTTGACACTTTGGGGTGTATTTTAAGTATGGAATATGATGTTCCATGGCATATAGGATAACCCCTTTTCCTTAACATCCACTAGGTTTTCTATTTATGTACATGGCATGCAGTTTTTAATGGAAGTGGACATTTTGGCACAATTAAAATAATAGGAAGAAAGCACGGTAGTAATAAGGAGACACATGACCTTGGAGATGCATTGGAGCTTAGGACCTTTGGAGGATTGTTGGACCTTGGGGAGTAGTGCTCATGCCATGGAGGGCTTGCTTGTTAATCACTGTCACATTTGATGTTGTCACATGTCACGTATAGTAGAGTGCTTCACATGGGTGGACCTACTCGTGTCTTGCAAGTTTGCTTGTAGTGGACTAGGTCCAATTGTTATTGTAAAGCCCCTTTACCTCTCATTTAAAAAGAGGAAGGAGTGAGTTGTTATTATAGTTTATCATGCACTTGTGCATATTCCTTTCATGCTTGGGTTAGGGATGTAAGATCAATGCTACTCTCTCTCTCTCTCTCGGTGACAATATATCTAATTTGACGTGTATGCTGGTGACCTTATATCTGAGTTATGCTTTGCTCTATCTTCCTTACAAGGATTCCTTGAAAGATAAACAGAATGGTGAACATAAGTAACTAATATGAACTGTAGCGAAAAAATTGATATGAATATGCTATTAATTGATGTTCTAATACCAATAATGTGATCCAACCCTAAATTCTGCTATTATAACTTAAATTTGAAATCCAAAAATTCTGAAACTAGATCTGAAATATAAAAAATAAAGTAGGCCAAAAATCAGAAATTAAGAAGGCCCTAACTATAGAAAATTTTTGAATAATTACAAAATAATAGCAAATAGATAGGGACAAGCAATGTCAAATAATACTAGTGATTTCAACCATCACTGGATAATGAATTTGAAGAACAAATGAAATTCTAGGAGGAAGTAGTTTGCAGCTGACTAAACTAGAAATAAGTATGATACCAAGGAATTATTCTGAGAAGGTATGGATGCCAACTCAGGTCAAATAAACAACAGTATGGATGTTGCCTTTACCCCAAATACTCTCTCCCAAAATCCATGTAATATCACACTTCACAAACATCTCTGTCAAGGTATGGATGCCAACTTAGGACCAAGGCAGTATCGGTCCTGATTCCTGCCCTTGCCCCAAATGGTCTCTTTCATACTGCCTTCATAAAAAGCCTCTACTCTAATGTCTAATGGTAATTTTAAAGTTATTCTTCCCACCTTTTGTAGAAAAGAGGAGCTACAAACTTTGATTAGTGACACTTATGACTGAAAGTTGTAACTGAATATGCGTGGAGTTACAAAGGATTTTATGATGAGAGGGACATAATTTTTAGCCTTTCGGGTTACTTTGAAAATGTTTACACAACGTTTGGGCCTTGTGGGTGCTTCATGAGATGTGGGGTGCATAGTAAATGGTTGGCCCATGCTCTTCCATGATGGACTTGGACAATGGAGGTGGTTTACTCTTTTCTGCTAGACCTTGTTTACATGTTTGAAAGACATTCTTCCTTGAAGTGTTGGATTAGTATGGAGCTTGGTGACTTCATGTTGTTGATGAATGAAGGGATTTTGTGTGCTTGGAGTAGAGCTGGGTATTTCACCATGACAAAAACATCCCAAAATCAACATGAGCACACAAAATACCTTGACATGTGAACTATTGGGTTGAGGGAGTGGATATGTAGGTGTGGGAGTCCTTAAGGTGGCACATTACCTTGGATATGCATTGTCCTTAAGGAGACACATGACCTAGGAGATGTATTAGAGCTTAGGACCTTTGGAGGATTTTGGACCTTGGGGAGTAGTGCTCATGCCATGGAGGGCTTGCTTGTTAATCACTGGCACCTTTGATGTTGACACATGTCACGTAGAGTAGAGTGCTTCACATGGGTGGACCTAAATGTGTCTTTCAATTTTTCTTGTAGTGGAATAGGTCCACTTGTTATTGTAAAGCCCCTTTACCTCTCATATCAATAGAGGAAGGAGTGAGTTGTTATTATAGTCGATCATGCACTTGTGCATATTCCTTTTCATACTTGGGTTAGGGATGTAAGAGCAGTGCTACTCTCTCTCTCTCTCATTCAATATTCTTCGTATTTTATGTGTTTTTGTATTAAGGTGCTAGGATTTGTTGGAGCATTCACCCAAAAAATCATATATATAAAGAAGAAATGAAACCCATGAACACAATCAAAACCTATCATATAATTATCCATGCTTTCAAAAACCTTAGATAGGGAAAACCAAGAGAAACCCTAGCTCCACCAAAGATTCTCCGACAATCTAAAATAACCATGATAGAAACCTCCATGTCAGAGTATATTTGGTGGAGCCACTATAAACCCTAATTTATTTTTGAATTTTGTTATTTCAAATACTTTGGAATTGTGTTATTTCTACCAAGGGAGTCACTGTGTTGGGGGGTGCTCAAGGTGATATGACACGGTAGGATGGCAGGGCAGTTAATGAATTGTATCCATTTAGCTTTAAAACATGTTTCTCCTAGAATATTTTGATAATAATGGCTCTCTATTCATGAGGAGTCACATCTGGAATTTCATAATAAGGGAGCATTTTCTGAGCTTTTTCCTTTCCAGTTACATCCTCAAAATTATGGACTTCATGGATAATTGTGTTTGCAGGTTTTGTGGCTCCCATGATACATGTATGGTGCACTCATCACACACAAGGACTTATGGTCAGTTGTGGGAAAAAGTTGTGCAATTCAACACTAAAGACTATTCAACTACATCTTCTGTGGATTATGACATGTGGACAATTCAACGTAAAAAGGTGGTGTGATGGGTGCACCTGATGCAACTTGCAAAGCCTCAAGTGTGGGAAATTCAACCTAAAACGTAGTGTGATGGGTACAGCTGCAGTGGTTGTAAAGCCTCAGGAGTTGTTTGTGGGTTGCCATGACTCATGAGGGATGAATTCACATTTTGTACACATTTATTTCTAGAAGTCCTTCATTAAGTACTGGTTTAAGACTCAAGAATATGTTCTCTAGTGGTAAACCTCAATTCAGAAAGTTGTATATGATATCTCCTTGTCCTTGACGCAAATATCTTAACTCTGAACCTTGTACTTATTCCCTGACTCAAAATTTTTCTAATATGATATAAAATGTTAAGTCATGTTGAAGATGGATTTTATTACCATAATTTTTAATTTTTAGAACAATATCATCATAGTTGCAATCTGATTTTCTACAAGATTTTTCTACAAGATTTTTGTAATAATATCTTCATAGTTGCAATCTGATTTTCTGCAAGATTTTTGTAATAATATCTTCATAGTTGCAATCTGATTTTCTGCAAGATTTTTGTAATAATATCTTCATAGTTTCAATTTGATTTTCTGTAATTTTTTTGTAATAATATCTTCATAGTTGTAATCTGATTTTCTGCGAGATTTTTGTTAAAATATGACATTGGTAACTTTAGTGTCTTTTCATATGTTTGAGAGAATAAGTAAAATGCTTTAAATTCTAAAACAACCAATCAAAAATTATGCCATATCTGTAAATATAATAGTTGGTTAACAAGAACCTTATCATTTTCTTTCTTGGATTCATGTTTTGAGCCTTTTCAAGATTAAATTAGTAAGGCATTAATAATTTAATTATGATTCTCATTGTTGGCTCATGTTATTTGGGACATGTAGGTCACATTGCACCATCATACTCTCACAATAAATCTCAAATGATGAAGTGGTTGAGCATGTCTTTTAAAGGTTCAAGTCACAAAGTATCAGATGGACACTATGTAGGGGTGCATTTGGAGATGATAATGTAATTTGGCATGTGCCCTCTAATGACACGGTAATCCCTAATTCATTAGAGTATATTGTCTTTTAAACTTCAATCTTCTATCTGTTAGCTCTAACAAAGTTAGTGTCATGCTAGTGATTAATTTGAAACTGTATTTTAGTGGAAAAAATCATTGTTTTTTGGTGGAATAGTTCATAATTTATTTTGATCTTTTTTTGCAAGTGTACTAGTTATGATGATAAATGTGTGGTTTACTTCAGAGGATTCTGAGTTCTTTCTAGATACGCTTTAAATAATTTTCTTTGAATACTTCTCTAGTGGTTTACCTTCATATTTTATCCCCTGCACAATTGCTCTTGAGGTCCATGTTATGTTTATTGGCTGATTCTGTAGAAAAAAATTCCTGAGGTTCTTCAAGGTAAATCCAAATGCAAAAAATATTATTTTACATATTGATATTTGTTCAAGACATTGTTGTGTGATACTTGAATTTCATAAATCTAGATTTCTATTTGGGGTCAATTGAATCCAACAAGTAATCTAAGTAAATATTAAGTATTTAATCATGAATAGTTTTGGTAAATATTAGGTATTATAGAGGAAATTAATCAATTGAGTTATTGTCTTTTTATTATGTATATTGAAATCATATTTATTATTATTATCTTTTTATTATGTATATTGAACATAGTATTTCTAGCAACTTTTGATCTTCCTAGATTTTCTATTCCTTTGGTGTATCTTCTCACCTTTAGGGGAAATTGCTAGTTTAGAGTCTAATTATTTAAAGGGTGCTAGTTCAATGGAAGAGCATCTGCTTTACAAGTAAGAGGTTGGTGGTTTGATTCCATTGTGCCCTGATATTCATAGGGAATGGCAACGATCAGTTTTTGGTGATGGATGCTCTTTTGACCATCACCAATGAGCTTATGGTGACATTTTTTGACCTTCACCAAAATATGAAATGGTGACGGTCAACGAACGCCACCATATATACACATCAATAGTGACAACCATGAAAGGTCCATCACCATAAATCATTTTTGTCGATATGAAATGGTGAGGGTCATTTTTTTTCATTATAGTCATTATTCGTGACGAACATTGATGTCACCAATAAGTTTATCATGACATTTTTTTACCCTCACCAAATATGAAATGGTGACGGTCAATGAACGTCGCCATATATATGCACCAATAGTGACGGTCATGAAAGGTCCATCACAAAAAATCGTTGTTGTTCATATGAAATAGTGACGGTCACTATCTATCACTATAATGAATATTCGTGATGGACCTTCAATGTCACCACAACACATACTTTCAGCAACGCCACCTTTGGTGACGTTCAATTTTTTGGTGACAAAGGCTTTGTCCATATGAAATGGTGATGGTCACTATCCGTCATTATAAATCATTATTGGTGACGAAACTTGAATGTCACCACCACACCTATACTTTCGAAGACGCCACCTTTGGTGACGTTCAAATTTTTGTGACGAATGCTCTTTTGACCCTCACCAATGAGCTTATGGTGACATTTTTCGCCCTTCACCAATGTCCTTTTTTCTTGTAGTGGTGCTCATTGATCTCAATTGCTAGCGTTACTACTACCTAATTGGATCTTCATTATTGGGTTTTAAGGGTGTGTAAGGTGACAATATACAAGAGAAGTTCTATCAGACTTGAAATATACAACTCACATGGTTGTGCTCTCTCACAGATCACACGATATAGGACCTAAATCCATCTATTTCCATGGTTTTGGGCTAGTTTTATGACCAATTAGCATAATTGGTGTTCAGGTGTAAGCCTACGGCCTTAAAACTCGTCTTCAGGCCTTTTCACTGCACAATCCTTCCTTCATTGTTGCTTGATCCCATTCCTGTTCTAGTACTCTGGAGATCTTGCTCTTCCCACCGAGGTTCCGTACAGCCCAGGGCTCTCTATAGACCTCCGATCATATGGATTACTAGGTCTTCCAAGCGGTCCCAAGCTCCGGTGTGCCACACATTCTAGGTTCGCTTTTTCCCCCTTGCACCCTTAGCCTATTGAACTAGTGATTCTATGGGTTTGAATGTTGCAAGTCCTACTGAGTAACTGAGACATCAATATTTTTCCCCCTTTCTTGCTATGTGCTTCTGAGACCAAGAATTTGATGATTAGTATAGATGGGCGCAATTCTAGCAGTTGTAGGTAGCCAATGTATAGGTTTGCGTCATTCTAGTGTGTGCTTTAGAATAGAAACAAGTTGCCCTGTAGCCACGATTAATCTTCATGACATGGAAAAAAAACCCAACATCGATTCAGTTGTGTGTATTATATTGGCCAGGCCTATGCTACAAAGAACAATACCGCATCCCCGGTAGCTACTCAACATTTAAACGGCCAGGGGGCATAACTACTCTCCCACGAGAACCCTACCGAATCTACACCTGCAACTGTCTTTCTACCTCCTTATGGGATTAGTGATTTTTGTCCTCCCATAAGCTGCTAATTCAATAAGATGAACACGACATCTTGGTTCGTGTCTTCATAAATTTCCAAGGCATAACACAACTGGTATTTTTTCATTGTGTGCTTGGAGTAACGCACCCTGTTGGAACTACAAGAGAGAGATGATAAAATTAAAGTATAGGCGATGCATCATTCACACTGAGACCGTATGAATTCTGCATGATTGACTTTCGGTTCTACCACTTTGATCACTTGAATCACCAAAAATTACAATTCCAATCTATTGATTCGCAGGGGAAATGCACATATCATAATAATGGAGGTCAATTCATATATCACTATAAGATGCAAGGACTGATATTTTCCTGTTGAAATCATTCTAAAATGGATGGCATAAATATTGGAAAATTTTCACAGAGAAAAGCACCCTTGGCTTTCCCATCCATGAAATCTACAGAGAAGGTATCATCAATGTAGTCCTTACAAACAGAGCAGACTGGGTTTTTCACCAACTGATAAATTATGGGAGCTGGGTTCGTCTCCCTGTTGGTCAACACATGTGCTAGCTACTCCCAAGAAGTGATGCTCAACTGAAAGGAATAAAAAAATTGATCATTCGACGATTTTGTTCCGTTGAAAAAATGGCACGAATTCTTATTAATGATACATTCTACAATTTGGTCATTTTCTGGGATCACCGATTGGGAAAAGTAATTGAAATTTCCATTTGGATGCAATGGAAATGATCTGGATTTATGCAGGAATGCAACAGAATACAGAAATAACCATAAACATATAGATGTAGTGGAAATCATGCATCATTAATATCAAATAACAGAAATATGCTTACAAACATAATGGAAATAAAATAGTTGGGGTGTTGGTAACGAATCTCTAAGAAGAGATGTGGTGGCTATAGACCTCTGAACTATGTTAAAATGAGGCTCAAGGGCCTATTTATTATTGAGAAACAATGGAAAAACTGAAAAGTCCAAAAACCTAACTCTAGAAGATGAAGCACTAAAACTGTGGGCCCCCGTTTGGGTAAGTTGGTGTTTCAACTTCTCGGAGACGTAACTTTGGCATCCAATCTTTGTTTTATGTGCTCAATAGCTCATTCGAAATATCTATCTGAGGATTACAACTTTCTGTGTGAGAAACATTGATCCATGGACCCATGTTGCTCCCGGTTTTCCCAAAAAACATCGTTTAGGGCCTCAAAACGGCTCCGGAAGTTCAGGACCCGAAAAACTACTAAAAATAGTAAGTTGTGCTGCAAATTAAAAACTAAACGAGCTGATGGTGGGGGTTCAAATGGAATAGGTGGGTGGCCACCAATATCCACTTGGATCATTAAGGCCCCAAAACGGCTCCGGGAGTGCAGGACCCGAAAACCTGCTAAAAATAGTAAGTGGTGCTGAATGTGAAAGCTACAAAAATTGATGGTGTGGGTCCAAATGGAATATTTGGGTGGCCAAAAATATCCTCCTAGATCATTCCTCCCTCCTTAGGAAGCAATGGTCCCCATTGCGTTGAGATCCTCCCTGAGATGAAGCAAATTCTATTGAATTGGGTATTAGATTCGTTGAAGATGTCATGGACCTGTGGGCAGACATGCTAGATGCATTTAGTAAAGTTGCTTTATTTATCAGCCTCAGATAGTACATGTGTGGATTATGTATGTGTATGTGCAGGAGGTATGGTAACATCAGGTGGCGGTGTGTTGGGGGTCAGATCAATGGAGTACTTATCCTTACAGTGTAGAGGAACCTCTGTGAATGAAGAGAAAATATCCTCGTATTCCTCCATGAATTTGTCCATCTGTTGCAGCCATGCAGGGGAGCCCGGTCTCGAGGTTGTGGCCACAATATTCTTCTTTCCCTGTGAGTGAGTTTTAAGGAAAATTAATTTCCTCATTTGGGAAACAATCTTACTGCGTTGTTTTGCAGTAGTCAAAGAGATGACAGGAGTTACTACTACCTCTGGTATCCTGTACAATGTATTTCCCAAAGTAATAATAACAACACGAGATCTAGACTCATACATAGCATGTCGCCTCCAAAAATATGGTTGGCGCAATAATACATCAGCTACATCAAGAGGAGCAACATCACATAATACCTCATCTGTGAATGGCTTGATGTTGTATGGAAGGTGGCATTGTTGGCGGATGCGGATATATCTCCCTAGGTGAAGCCACCTGATGGTATATGGCTACAGGTATGCTATGGTTGGTAGGCTGAGCCGCTTCATGACCTCTGCTAAAACGAGTTTCTTTTGGCTTCCACTATCGACAAGAAATTGCAGCAGATAACCCTTTACCCACATTTGTGAATGGAAGAGGCGTTCCCCCTCTTCTGGATCCTCTGGGTCCTCCCTCTGGATCTTGGTGATGGAAACAATGGCACTGGGATCTGGATCAATGATCTGCTTCCCTTTGTCATTGCCTTTGTCTAGTTCTCACTCAGGACCAAAAAATGCGTCTGATTCGGGTGCCTTTAGTTCAGCCACAGTTCGGCCACCAATGACTGTTTGGCTTGACACTCATTTGTGCTGTGAGTGGGGCTATTATGAAATACACACCACTTCCCTGTGTCCTTATTTTGATTTGTGGTGTTGTTCTGAGTAGCGCCGCTTTGGCCTTGCCCCTTGTTATTTTATTTGGGGGCACCTTTCAGATTCGCAGATCCAAAGTCTCGCTTCTTCTGCTTAAATTTCTGCTTGATCTTGGCAGCATAGCGATATGCCGTGCCAAGTGATGTAATGTCAAGGAACTCCATTTCCTCCTAAATGTGTTTGTGTAGACAGCCGTGGTACTTGAGCACCAAATGTCTCTCTGAATCTTTAATACCCAACTTTGTGCGCAGGGTATGGAACAGATTCGTCAGTTCATGCACATCCTGATCCCTTTGTTGTCGCAGCGTGGTCCATTGGATGTATTTGTCCTCATAGCTCCCCACGGGGTAATATTGTTCCTTGATGCCATCTTGAAACGAATTCCAAGTGGGTGTGGCCAAGAACAAAGAGGGTTCCCCTTCGTCCTCTTGCTCACAGTAGGTTTCCCACGAGTCTTTGACATGGGGGGCGGCTTTGAGAAGTGAAAAAATAATCTTTTCTCGGTCAGAGAAATCATGGACCGAGAAATACCCTTCCAGTAAATTCAACCATTTATCTACAGCATCTGCATCTATTTGGCCTTCAAATACAGGAATATCAAAGTTTACTTGTACCTTGAAGGGAGTGGCACCTCCAGAGTGGTTGTTGGATGCAGAAGCGTCATAGGTGGGCAGTGATTGAAGGTTCTGAGAAAATTTATCCATCATCACGTTCCTTTGTTTCTCAAGGGCCTCCTCGAGCAATATTTTGATAGAATCTCCTGCTCCCTCGTATTTATTTTCTTCTGCCATGGGAGGTCGTCGGGGTTTGCAAGGCTGACCTTGCAAGGGTTCAACCAGATCGAGCCCTAACTCCTTATACCATGACCACATTGGGGACATGAAAAGAAAAACAAAGAAAGAGGAGACCTCTCTGATACCACTGATCCAGATTTATGCAGGAACGCAACAGAATACAGAAATAACCATAAACATAGAGATGCATCAGAAATAATGCGTCATTTCATTAATATCAAATAACATAAATATGCTTACAGACATAATGGAAATAAAATAGCTAGGGTGTTGGTAGTGAATCTCTAAGAAGAGATGTGGTGGCTAAATACCTCTGAACTGTGTTACAATGAGGCTCGAGGGCCTATTTATTATTGAGAAATAATGGAAAAACCGAAAATTCCAAAAACCTAACTCTAGGAGATGAAGTGCCAAAACTGTGGGCCCTCGTTTGGGTAAGTTGGTGTTTCAACTTCTCGGGGACGTAACTTTGGCATCTAATCTCCCTTTTACGCACTCAATAGCTCATTAGAAAGATCTATACTAGGAGTACAATTTTCGATGCGAGCAATATCGGTCCATAAACCCATGTTGCTCTCTGTTTTCCCAAAAAACGTCATTTAGGGCCTCAAAATGGCTCCGGAAGTTCAGGACCCAAAAAACCGCTAAAAATAGTAAGTTGTGATGCAACTTAAAAATGGAACGAGCTAATGGTGGGCATTCAAATGGAATAGGTGGGTGGCCACCAATATCCACCTGGATCATTAAGGCCCCAAAACAGCTCCGGGAGTGCATGACCCGAAAACCTGCTAAAAATAGTAAGTGGTGCTGAATGCGAAAAGCTTCAAGAATTGATGGTGTGGGTCCAAATGGAATAGGTGGGTGGCCACCGATATCCACCTGGATCAGGAAAGTTAATTAAATCTTCTATTGGCATAAAACATCATTTCAACATGACTTTATTTAAAGGGGCTAACAGAAAAGGATTCCATTTCTGAGATAGGGGACAGGGATCACTCAGAACAAATAGATGTTGAAGTGCCCACTGCCAAGAACACATAGACACCTATTTTGAATAGTGTTTCCAACTCTAGGAGAAAAATTGATGGGGAAGACTAAAATTTCAATATATAATGCGATGGGAAAGCTGCTAGCAAGACATGATCGGGTCTCAGCCCCCAATCGAACATTGCCTAATCCCGATCCTAGTTCCAAGAGTTGCATGATATCACATATATTAAGCATTTGTATTTTTCTTCTTGTGAATATGACTGGACAATTATAGAATTTCTCCTCCACCAGTCATGTGCCTACTAAAGTCAATATGCTTCAATTTGTGAATGGAGATTCACCGAAACAAAATGCTTTAGGTGCACCTGGCTGCTCAGTGTTATGCCATTTCATTTCCCCAATCTAACAATGTAATTCATTTCAAGTATCGAAATTCATAGATTGGATCAGACCATTCAAGTATGTCCCACTTCGATCAAATAAATCATAGCATGTCTCTCCACTAATGACAGTCATTCTGAAGGAAAGGTCGGATTTGTTCGTCAGGGGTTGGCATTTGTCAAAATTTTAGACGAGGAGCTAACCAAGCGAGTACACTTTTTGTGAGATTTTTAAAGACAGAAGGGAAAGGTATGTAGATATTTTGGCAGCTAGCTCTTGGGATATTTTATTCAACAAGGGCTTTGTTGAGAAGCTGGGCGAGCTTATTGTGAAACTACACAGGAAAAGGGCAGAGTAGAAGAGCAAGACAGAGGAGAAATATGCCCATAGGCTATATTTAGCCTCGTGGACATTAAAATAACTTCTTCTTCTTCTTCTTAAGGACTAATTCTCAGCAACTCTGTTGTGAAATAGGGCACTGGAAAAAGGCCAAAAAAAAATGTGGGAGGAAAGAGTGTGTATTTTTTGCTTTTCCAGAAAAATGGAAACAAAAAAAAAAATCATTTTAGAATGGGAGGCCTTCAAAGATAGTAGGGAAAATTATGCAGGTATGTTGGCAGCTAGCTCTTGGGATAATCTATTCAGCGAAGAGTTTGTCGAGAAAATGGGAGCGCTTATTGTAAAACTTCACAGGAAAAGGGCCGAATACAAGAGCCAGATAGAGAAGCAATCTATCCCATCAACTATTTTTAGCCTCATGGACTTATTGTAAAACTTCACAGGAAAAGGGCCGAATACAAGAGCCAGATAAAGAATCAATTTGTCCCATAAGCTATTTTTAGCCTCATGGATGTCAAAAATACTTTCTTTCTTTTGATGTAAGACATGATCTCCTAAACACTATTACTAGCATGGAGAGTTACTGCCACTAAGGTTATCACCCAAAGGATCCATTTATATTTCACCCTTCTTATAGTTCACGTCAAGAATGATCTAAACAACCTTAGGAACACATCTGTAGATGAAACCTAATTTATGGAAATTGATTTTATTTTATTTTTACGGATACCCTGATTTGTAATTCCTTTGATTGAATTTAAATATTAGAGCAGCAGCAATTAGAGTCATGCAGACCCTTTCTTGAATTTCAGAACATCAAAACCAGGTTTATTTAATTTAATTTATTTTTTCTTCAAAGAGCTAGTCGATCTCTTTTCATCAGAGAGCCCACAGATCTCTTTTGAGTGTAATAAATCGAAACCAGGCTTTATTTAATATAACTTTTTCTTTTTACAAAGAGTCTGCCGATATATTTTCATCACAAAGCCCGCAAATCTCTGTTAAGTCTAATAATTCAGAGAGGAATCACACAATAAACCTAAATTTATTTATTGATTGTAGAAAGGATTCAAACTATTCTACCTAATTTTTATGAAAGTTCTTATATTTACTTAACTAGAAATTTAAAAGAAACCTAAATCTATTTATTCATTGTAGAAAGAATTCAAACTACTTTACCCAATTTTTTTTTTAGAGAGTTCTTATATTTACTTAATTAGTCTCTTGCATATAAATTGATAATTGCCACACCATGGAGAAAGTATCTAGAAACTACCTTCAAAAAATATTACTCCATTGCAACAGTGTTCATTTGGCCCTTTCCACATGGTCCTCTACACACTCTATATACTCCCAAAGTTCCTGAAAGCAAAAAATTAACAAACAAAGCATCATAGTATATAAATTTTGAAAATAATAAAGTAACCAGAAATTGCAATGTCTAAATCAAATGGACATTGCAATTGTTGTTCATAAAAAATTCAAATCAGACTACACATAAGCACAAGTGTAGAGGTAACTGAAGTATTCACTCACTCAGCGCTTTGCACCCAACGTTCTGCCCTCAGAGTTGAAGTAATAAATTAACAACAAACAAAAAACAATTAGTGCCAGAGTCAATTAACTACTGAAATCAAAATAAAAAAATTTTGAAATTCCAATTTCTACTGTTATACAGAAACTATAGCACAGATTTCCCTCACCTCATCCATCCAAAAGAGAAATGGAGATTATATCGGCCAATTTGAATCAACAAAATAAATTTTCCCTTCTATGCTCTTCGCTACGTCGCCCTCGGTTAATTTACACATAATCACAACACTAACAACAACATACACAAAACTAATTCAATCATAACACACGAGAGTACCACCGCGTGAGAGAAAATCAAAATAAACTTAATCACTTTGTCACAGATTGCACCATTCCAACTTTTATTGATTTCCTTTTTGATCTTATCTCTTTACGAATTCTGAGCTCTCAAGATTTTCGAAATTATATTAACTTAGGAAAGTTAATTTCACCTAAAAATTATTACTCGACCCCTCCATTCTCTGACTTGAATACAAAAACTACGTCATTGAGATATTAAAGTTCACTTTCAAAAAATGTTACTCTAGAAATTAGAATAACTCTCTTGGTTTTCAAGTCACAAATCATTTCACATGTGAGCTTTAAAATCTCAATTCATTGAAGATTAGGATCTCCAATCCTTTGAATATATTTGACCATTTTAACAAAAAGGTTAGTTCTGACTTTGTGTTCTAGAATTTTGGGATGGTTAGACTCAAAGTATTAATTAATTTTTTTTTAAATTATTATTTTAATTAAAAAATTAAATATTTTTAAATTATTATTTTAATTAAAAAATTAGTGATATTTTAATATTATAATAAAGAGATATTATAGATTCTATTGATAATTAATAAATTAATAAATATAAATTAACTGATAAAATAAAATATGTATTATATAATATAAATGTGAATAAAAAATATAAATATTTCATTAATATTATTATTTCTATATTAAATAGAAAGAATATTAAAACTCGTAATAATTTGTTTATCTCATCTTATTTTTGAATAAATATGATACATCTACTCTTTTTTGGTAACTGATATGTGAAAACCATATAAAAACTTTCCACTTGCCAACATATTTTATGGGATTGATATTTCTAATACTTAAAAACACCCCTTAAGAGAGTCATACCTCATACCTCATAAACATCATAAGCGACGTTTTCTTTAAATTAAATCCAATGAAATATAAAAAAACTATAACAATTTGTTTATATCACTCCAGTTTTGGACAACTATGAGACATATAATCTAATGGTAACTATTAGATGAAGACCATAACATTACCCCACATTAATAAGTTATTCATGATGTTACATTACAAGAAAGTTTATAACTTGAATATAAACCACTCTCCACTTTCTGACCACCTCTTTTTTAAACGAACTTTCTGATGTATTTTTATAAGATCGATATTTCCAACACTTAATAACAAGTCATAAGCATACCATACCTCAGGTTAGTATCCAATCATACAATTATTGTTAATTGTAGTAGTTATAATAGTACTTTAATCTGAATCTCATGATTATGAAAACACGTCATTTAACCAAGATTGAGTATATATATAAAAGACAAGTGAGTAGATATATTATAATCAATTCATCCTTAAAAACTCACATTGTGATGCAATAAGAGTGAATTGTAAGGATATTTTTTATAACTTGCTAAACATGGGCATGAGAATGAGAATAGGGCCCACTGAGTAATAATAGAGATTTTTTTTAAATGAATGCATGATATGGACATTAAAATAGCCCTAGTGAATGGGCAGCAGATGTATGCAAATGCAAATTCATGTCTAGAGTGCTATTAACACTTTAACTTTTTGAAAACGGAACACATTTAATATCAAAGGTATTAAGAAAAAATTGTGAACCGTGACCACCTTGCCCAATTATGTGATATCCCTTACATTCTATGACATGTTTTTCATAGGAAAATTTCAACATAAAATCCATCTCCTCACTATTCCTACCAATTATAACCTATTAAGAGTTCATCATTAATTTTTATTTTTATTTTTTTCTCTAGTGCATAGGTACCTCACTCATCAAGGGTATTTTTCTTAGGTTGTCTCTAGTCATTGTTAAGCTCACTAGTGGCTTGCCCCTCCAACCTTGAGGGAGGAGACTATTCCCCGCTACCACTCCACCCTACGAGGATCATGAACAACCTAAAAATGTACAACATGTTTCCTTTGGATTTAAAAGAGCCCATTGGCCTCTTGCTTGGTCAAATTCCATTACTCTTTCAGTTAAATCTCTCAAATTGTAGGTTTCCCAAACGAACTTTCTTCATAACATATATCCATTATTAACTTGTCATTATGTAAAATTTATGTTAAATTTTGTAAAAGTGTATTTTAATTAGATACATTAAATTACATTATTAATATTTATATCCATGAAAATATATATTTAAAAAAAATAAAAAATATATACTTAATTTAATTTAATACTTAAATTTTTATTAAACATCATAATTATATAAATTATATTTGATTTTTTTAAATGACGTTCCTTTATTAATCGTGATTACCAATCATCTAGTTAGCATTATTACTATCTTTTGATTGATGGCCTTGGTACCGAAATCATCGTCAAACGCCTTAAAAATGGAGAAAATGACATTTTAGAATGACTTTTTTGAATGGGGCGAGAACAAGGACAAATGGACACCTCTTCTTAATAGCGTTTCCAACTTTGGCAGCGAAATTGCTAGGAAAGACTATAAATTTCTATATATAATGCGATGGGAAAGCTGCTAGCAATACCTGGTTGTATATTGATAAAAGTGCCATGTACATTCAAGAAGGCAAGTTCGAAACTTGCTCGTCTAGCGAGCTTTATTTCTTGGGCTATCATTCATTTAATGAGGCAGTGTGGAATATACTACTTACTATTTGATTTAAATGAATTTAAATGTAACGCTGGACAGTATATGCCACACCGCATTAAATGGCGAATAGCCTAGAAAATAAGCTTTGATGTCTCAGCCAATGGAGAAACAACCAAATTCCATAAAGCTAAGTGAATTTTTTTCTATTATGGGAATCAAAATCCTATCAGGTAAAAAGTCTAACGAAAGACTTATTCACCAGCTACAGAAAATGTACTTATAATTTTTTTTAAATGTAAAATAAAACATTAAGATTTAGAAAATGAAGCAAAACTTAAGATTTTAAGTTTAATCTAACTCAACATAAAAGAGAATGTCCATATAATGATATCCCTGTATCCAAATACTATATATAAATAAAAAGAGATTTAAATAAAAAAATTACTTATACATTTTTTTATGAAGATCTAAAAAAGTAAAATAAACAATTGAGGATTTAGAAAATGAAACAGAATTTAAGTTTCAACTTAATCTAAGTCAACAAACTTTGCTTCCATAAAAAATAATGTACATATAATGATATGCCTGTACTCAAAAAATATATATGAACAAAAAGATATTTAAATTATATATATATATATATATATATATATATATATATATTCAAAAAACTAAAATTTAAATAATTCTGTAAAGTACATATACATGAAAAAATTTACACTGAACTTTTCCCTTTATATTTCACTCATACTATTTCAGATTCAATAATTTACAGAAGAAATAACTTCTAGAATTGTAAGAGCATTATTCAGATCCAATCATTCACGTCAAGAAGGACCTAAACGACTTTAAGAATTGCAAAAATTAAATGTACACCTAAGTAAGATCACCATTAATAGAACAATCCTAATCTATGGAAATAGATTTTGATTTTATTTTATTGGGGAACAAGGATAACCAGATTTGTAACAAGTTTGATTGAATTCAAATACCAGAGCAAGATAAATTAGAGACATTAAAACCAAGTTTATTTAATTTAACTTGTTGATTTTTAGAGAATCTATCGATCTCTTTTGATCAAAGAGCTTGCAGATCTCATTTGGATGTAACTGTAATAATTCAAAGAAGAAACACACAATAAACTTACTTAAATCTATTTATTTATTTCCGTAAGAATTCAAATCATAATTCTATTTTCTCTTTATCATAGTCTCTATATTCACTTAACTAGAAATAGTTAATACTCTGTCATACAATCAAGGAAGTATCTAGAATCTACCTTAAAAGACATCGCACCATTGCAAGAGTATTCACTCGGCCTTTTCACAAGGTCTTCTTGAATGCCTACCGAGCAGCGGTCCGCCCTATGAGACCCAACTCGGCTATGGAACCTTGAATTTCTCGCCTGCAAACAATAGTGTTACGACTCATTTTTAGCGAGCATCACCTATTCCCATGTGTTGTGGTTATATCCCTTTGTTCTCCCTCTCATCTATGCTCAGAACATGTGTGAAACTTGTATGGTCTCCTCAATGAATGGACACACCCTTGTACTCATACGGTGCCCACCCATTATGTTTTTCCACGAATGGTGATGTCATTTGCCTTGGTCATGGATCATCACGCCCATGTGCTTCCCGACTGACCTGCTCTCAAACGATACATGCGACCCTTCGTAACGTTTTTAATCGAGTCAACTCGTTCACTCCATGACTCGCCTAATCGATCCATCGCACTGACGGTGACTCACCCACTCATCCACTCGGTCACTCAATTACTGTCACCTGTTAAACTTGGTTGCTCGTCATGTTGGGTGGGCACTCGCCCATCATGGTGCGCCCTCTACAACCTTGTTGCCTTTAACCAAACATGATACAACTCTGCACCTCGCATGTAACTTTAACCAATGATTCGTAGCTTTTAACCGAACGTCTCGACCCAAGTCACCTTTAATCGAATGCCTCCACCCAAGTCACCTTTAACCGAAAATGGGCACATGTCACACATCATGGGCGTGCCCATACTCTGACTTTGGTTTTTCAACCCCCTTAGGTGCTCCCAAATAGAAGTATTGACATCCTCCCCCACTCTAAAAAGGGTGTCTTCCTTGACAACCACCATCCCAACAAACTCCATTGCTAATATCAATATCTCCATATTAACACCTAGATAGCTTTGCCCATGACCTGCTCCATGCCCTAATCCTATCGTAACTTTGCAAGAACATCATGTGATGGATCCACCTATGAGAGTGATTATTTGGATAGCTAATCCAACCGTAACATCTCCTTCACAAGAATACATGCTTCTCACATCATCATGATTGTCATCGCATCCATATTGCTCATATTCTAAGGGATCTCATTGTCCCAAGCGGATGACAATGAGCCTTATCGCATGCTTACTCTAGAAAGAGGGAGGGGATGGGAAGGTTGAAGGCCTTCCATCATCCTTCTCCAACGTCTCAATCCATGTGTTAGGATCCTCTTCTTCCAACCTTTGCATGTATGTTTCCCGACTCTCCTCCCGATGAGTCTCTAGTTTCAATTTCCAATTATCCTCCACTACCTCTAGTCTGCCTGTTAAATCCATAAAATTATCAAAAAATTCTCACATGATCTCTGCCTTCTCTATGAATTTTTCCTTTGAACGGTTCAAACTCTCATAGACCTCTTCATCTCACTTAATGGCTTCCACACCCATCGATGTAAACTTACATCAACCTGTCATGGCAACCACGATAGGAACACCCAATGGTTCATACTCTTGTCCATTGTGAATATACAACTTCTTCATATGTGGTATCATCATAGCTTCATATTTTTTCATAAATTCTATCCCAAGAACTACTTCATAGTCATCCATCCTCACAACTCTGAAGTCGACTTTCCCAAGAAACTCACCAATGTGCACCTCCACTTTTTTTGCAATACCAATAACCTGGTCCAGTGGAGACTTCACTGCTTTGAGACAAGCTTGATTTGGTACACATTTCAAACCAACTTTCCTTGTTTCCTCCTCTCTAATGAAGTTATGGGTTGCACCGTTGTCTACGACGGTGAGCAATGTGCCCTGCCCAATCTTCATATCCACATATTCCAACTTATTCCTCTCAATATCAGGCCTTGGGACAACCTATGTTGCTACTGCAACACCCAATATCTGCATCATCATAGCCATCGATGAATCTTCCTTCTTCTTTCCATCAGATTGTGTCAAAGTTGTCACCTTTGGTCTTGAAGGACACTTATTCATCATGTGATCCTCCCCGCACAACCAACATTTTAGAGATTTCTTTTCCTTCGGTTTACCACCTGCTTTTGCATTATCCTCCTTTGTAGACTTCTCTTTCGGGTTGTTGGACTTATTTTTCTTTTCTCCAGTCCCTTCATCATAATGGTCCACCAATCTATCAATTACATCAAATGCCTCCTCAAGTGTTTTAATTTTTTGTCTCTTCACCTCATTTCGTGCCCGAGGCTTCAATCCAATGATGAAGTTGAAGACCTTGTCTTTCTTCACCATATCAGGTAGCTCCAAGATCACACTCACAAATTCTCGTTGATATTCCAGCAAATTCCATATTTTCTTAATATACTTTATCTCCATTCTTGCATCCCAAGTCTCATCTTGTGGGCTAAAGTGAGTTTGAAACAACTGTTTCATTTCTTCGCAAGTACATATGTCCTCAGAATCACCATGAGAAATCTGGTCCACTTTCTTCTCCACCACGTCTTGGCATTGTTTGTAAGGAATTGAGAAACTACCTTCACCTTGGCCTCTTAATTAGGAGCTCGAAGTGTTCCAAGTATTTCTCTATATCCCATAAAACGTTGTTGCATTGTATATTGAAATTTTGGTCTCCCCCATCAATTTTGCTCGTGGAGTTGGAAACACTATTCAAAATAGGTGTCTATGTGTTCTTGGCAGTGGGCACTTCAACATATATTTTTTCCGAGCAATCCTGTCCCCTATCTCAGAAATGGGATCGTTGTCCCCTAGCCCCGTTCAATAAAGTTGTGTTGAAATGCATTTTTATGCCAATAAAAGCTTTAATTAACTTTCTATTGCATCCAAATGGCCATTTCAATTGCATTTCCCAATCAGTGATCCTAGAAAATTACCAAATCATAGAGTGTATCATTAATAAGAATTCATGCCATTTTTTCAAGGGAACAAAATCGTTGAATGATCAATTTTTTTATTCCTTTTAGTTGAGCATCACTTCTTGGGAGTAGCTACTGCATGTGTTAACCAACATTGGCCTCAAAGTAGGAGGCCAATGTTTTCATCTAACTTAGCTACCCTTTCTTCAATAAAAAAGAATTTCCAGATAATCTTATAGGCCAAATTTAAATATATGCCTATACCAAAAAATTTATTATAAATAAATAAAATTAATTAAAAAAATTAAAACTTAAATAAGTCTATAAAATATCTATACATGAATTTTTGATATTCATACTTGGCCCTATCTATTTCACTTTACGGAAGAAATAACAAATAACTTCTAGAGTTATAACATTGGAGAAACCTCCACATTTATATGAGAATTATTTAGATACAATCTTTCACTGCACGAATGACCTAAACATTGCAACATTAAATGTATGCCAGTGCAACATCACCGTCAATAGATCAATTGGAAATTGTTTTTTTAAGAGGATAAATGGATTTGTAACATGTTTATTGAATTCAAATACTAAACCAAAGTGTTAAGGGCAGCTTGATGGTTGATAGAAGTGATATGAATTATATAAATTAAGAAATTCAAAGTTTAATCTCTTTATTGTGATTTTTTTTTAAATAGAATCGACCCTTTGTCACGAGACTGCGAATTCTTCTTTAAGAAAAAGTGAATTCCTTTAAACTACATTAAAAAAAATCATGCAAGTAGTCTTTCAATAACATCGAGAAAACAAATTTATTTTACCATTTTTTGTTAAAAAAAACAAATCCCTCTAGATTACATTAAAAAAAATCATGCAAGTAGTCTTTTAATGACATTAAGAAAATAGATGTATTTAACTTTTTGATGTTTCGTAGATGTGCAGCCTCTCTTTTTATTGGAGAGCTCACAAATCTCTCTGAGTCCAAGAGGAATCACACAATGAATCTAACTATGTCTATTGATTCCAAAAAAATTCAAATCACTTTATCTCATCTAGTTTCTACATCTACTAAGCTATAAATTTGAAAGAGATGTTGTCTTTTTCAAAGTTCTCTCAAATAAATTGACAGTTGGTATCTAAATCTACCTTGAAAAAATATCGCTCCATTGCAAGAGTATTCACTCGAATATTTCCACACAGTCCTCTCTATACTCTATATACTCCCAAAGTCGTTGAAAGAAAGAAATAAATTAACAAACAAAGCACCGTCGCCTAGAAATTTAAAAAATAATGAGCGAAAATAGATTACACTTGGTATTCATAAAGAAATCAACTAAACATTTAAATGTTGTTTATACATTTAAAAAAATGAAATCGAAAGAATACCACAAATAATCACAAGACTCAACGTAGGTACCTTGTCAATATGATTTTGTAAAAGCATTCATTCAATGCTTTGAACCCACTACTCTGCCCTCAAAACTGGAAGCAAGAAATTAAAACAAACAAAAAAAACCATTAGTGCAGAAACATCTAAAATAACCAATGAATTGTTGAAAACCAATATCAGAGATATTCCAATTGCTCTTAATATAAAGAAACTACAACTTACCTTTCCCTCACCTCGTTTGTCCATCCATCCAAAGATAAATGGAGATTGTGTCGGCCAATTTGGTTCACGAAATAAAACTTTTTCTTCTCTATTCTGCCCTAACTCACTCTCGATGGTTAATTTACATACATACCGCATAAAAATAATGTTGACATATACAACACAAGCATACACAAATCATATAAATAGATAGAAACAAAATCGCTAAAAGCAAGAAATAAATTTAAAAATCTAGCACCATATCTTACCAATTTTGAAAATAATTAATAAACCAGAAAACAAATTACAATTGTTATGAATAAAAAAAACAAATGGACTAAACACCACAAATAATCACAAGCCTATAGATAGGTACCTTACAAATATGACTTTGTAGAAGAATTCACTCAGCACTCCACTCCCGACCCTCTGCCCTCAAAGCTGCTTTGAACCAAGAAATTAAAAACAAACTAACAAGGAGCCATTAGTGCATAAACATCTAAAATAATGAATGAATTATTGAAAACCAAAACCAGGAAAAAGATATTATGATTATTAATATAAAGAAATTACATTGTAGATTTTCCTCACCTCTTCCATTTTCCATCCATGTAGAAGAAGAATGGAAATGGTATCGGCCAGTTTGGTTCATTGAAATAAAATTTTCTCTCTGCTCTGCACTAATTCGCTCCTCAGTGGTTAGTTTACACACAAAACACAATAAACAGAAAAAAGTTCATACAATAGATAGAAATACAGAAAAAAGACCATATAATAGATAGAAACAAAGTTGTTGAAAGAAAAAATGAATTAACAAACAAACACTATAGTTCAGAAATTTCAAAAATAACTAATAATTAAAATACATATTGCAATATTCACTCATAAAAAAATCAAACCGACATTTCTTAACAAATCAAATCTGCAAAAAACCATCAATAATCACAAGCCCATAAGCCCATAGGTAGATACCTTGCAAATATGACTTTGTGACTTACACCCAACTTTGATGTAAGAAATTAAAAACAAACAAAGAACAATTAGTGCTTGAAACGTTTAAAAATAACCAATTAATTATTAATATACAATGTTGATTTTGCTCACCTGATCCATCCACTAGAAGAATGAAGATTCCAATTTGGTTCGACTAAATGAATTTATCCTTGAGTGACTCACCCTCGGTGATTAACACCAACATAAAAAATACAAAGCACAGACACACAAAAACAAAAAAGAGCATACAAGTCGATAAAAGCGAGGACAAGGGATGCGCTCCACGTTGTCACTATTTTGGGTGCCTAAAGTTTTGAACTTTAGTTTTACTACTAATGATTTCAAAGAATAATTACTCATTAGCCTTAATCTTTATAGCTTTTTCTACATTTGTAAATTTCTAAGATTTGAAAAATATTGAAGTGCAATACAGTAATATTTGTTTAACCGAGTTAGTTACATACACATTCATTTTAGTGATGGATTTGATTTTGAAGTTTACAAAACAACACTTATTTTGAAACTTTTCAAATATATTCATAACTCATAGATTCATATACTGCATTATCAATCTTGATTCATAACTCATAGATTCATGTACTTCATTTTGGGCGTGGGTTATGAGGTTTTATCTTCAATCTATATCATATAAAATAATTAAACTAAATTAAATGTGTAGTTTTATTTATCTATTTAAATGTGTAGAAAAATAATAATGATAATAAATATATTTTTCATTAAATTATGAGTAAATAAAAATCACTATCTATATTTCATAAAATAAATAACTGTGAATTACAATGAACCATATAGGTTGACAAAATTGAGCTCCATAGAGTTCAACCAAAATATTTTTATTACGGCAATGAAAATCTTATCATCTAAAAATTCTAACAAAGACTTGATGTTCACCAAATTCATTCATGGAAAATTTATTGATAAAATTCTTATAAAGATTTAGAAAATGAAACAATAAATAAAAATTTAGAAAAAAAAAAAACTAAACTAGATATCATTGGTTTTAAAGTTTCATTTATACGATAAAATATACTTTATCCTTTATATTTCAATTTCAATAATATATTTAAATAAAATATACTTCACCCTTTATATTTCAATTTCAATAATACATTTAAAAATTAACATTCAAAAATTGTAAAAGCATTATTCAAATCCAACCATTCATTTCAAAAATGACTTTAAGAATTGCAACATTAAATATACTCAAAGATACATTTCCCATTCTTTCTAGTCCAGCACATCTATGTTAATAGACCCAATCAAATAAATAAACCATTTTTACTCCTCACCCACTTCAATTTAAGCATGCAAAGTATTACTAATTTAGTTTTAGTTTATGTATGCATTTAAGTGTTTTTAAACTAACTTTTCTTTACTAAATATATTTGAGTTATGACTAGTTTCAATATTTATATTGGAGGAAATAAATAAACTAATTACATTATTCATATTCTCCAAATAAATATGAAAACATGAGGCTCGTCATATAATTAAATATGACTTTTTATCTATGTGGACCAAATACTTAGCTTTGCATAGTTTTCCCCCTTCCACCATCACAATGGAACTCCCACCCTTAGCCCAGAGGATTAGCTCAATTGGTTGAGTCACCTTCACACATTTGCTATTGAGAGGTCTTGGGTTCAATTCTCTCAACACTCTTGGGGTCACGCTCCATGTTTGAGTTGGCAAGAAATGATCTTTAAAAAATATGTATAACTTCATATTTTAAAAATCTCAACAACTCTCAACAACTCAGAAAAGTAACTTAATTGGTGATGATTATGTTCAAACTCAAGGTTCAAATCTTATTGAGTCTTAAAAATAAATCAAATCCCTAACATAAAATAAAATTCAAATTTTTCTTAAATTACATTTCAATATGAAAATAAAAATTATAAAACAATTATTAATTTCAATACTTCACACTTCATTAGATTGTGTTATGTAAAATATCATTCAAGCCTTTACAACCACAATATCAATCACCACATTTTTTTCCCACTAAAATTTAAACCCAAACTATCATTTTTAAAATAATCTCGAGAAATTTTCAATTTAAAATAAAATTGAAAAATTATAATTTTTTTATATTTTTAATATTATATTAATTAAAAATAATTTTAAAATCAATTTTAAAAAATTAAATTTAAGACAAATAATTAAAAAAATAAATAATAAAATTATTTATTTAATTATGATAATTAATCAAAAAATTCAATAGTTACTCATATGTCATATGTCTAGCAAGCCCACTCACTAACAAACTCTCTTTTTTATTTTTTTTAACTTTTTGTTTGTTTTTTACAATGGTGAATTGGTAACTCTTTAGACTAATCTAAGGGAGGCTCCAGGATCAATCTTCTTGACTGCCTTGTAACACCAATAGCATATTCAGCAACCTGCAAGCTAGATATATCGAATCTTATGATTTAGCAAGAGCCCAGACCCCTACGAAAAAGGAAAAGCCTACTCCTTGAGTTGAGATCATAGCAGACCATATCGATTTGAACCTGAATGATTTCCCCCAACTGAAACTTACCATTAAACCTTCTTAAACCTCATTTCAAACCTCATCCACTCTTGCTAAGTGTACCATTCTTCAATTAAATTTGGCTCCATTTTTTTGTTTATGGCGAAATCCTTCAAGCAAGTTGGCTGTTGAGATCCTCATGAGCGGGGGTTATTTGAGCAATCAGAATCCGCTCGAAACATAAACCTAAAATGTTGAAAAAGTACCACCTTAGAGAACTTAAATGCTCCATATTTGGATAATCCACCAACAATGAGAAAACAGTGTGCAAGGCCCTCAAAATAGTGACAATCAAGTGTCTATTGCCCCGTTCAGATACTTTTATGTCTCATGGTAGAGAATAGTGGGCAGTACTCCAAAATCGGAGGTATTGGCTGACAAATTTACTTGGTCGATAGGTTTTGGGCATCGATTCTCGCTTAAATGTGCCTTCAGCATAACTATGACATAGAAACTTCAACCCCACTCACTTTAATATATTTTAAATAGAGTTAACTAGAAATTGCACCATATGTTGCAAAGGAAACGCTGTAAAGCAGTAACAAAGGAAATAGTAGTATAGAGTAAGTTGAGCTTTAAGGTGGTGAAGGAGTTGGAGCTTAAGAATATGCATCATTTTGGGAAGGCTTTGGTAGCTAGATGCATATGGAGGCTCATATCAAATAAAGGTCTATGAAGCTAAGTTATCCTCTAAAAGTACAATGAAACTAATTCATTAGAAGACCTTCCAAAAATACTCATAATATAATTTGTTGATATGTTGGAAGGTCATTGTCCAAGCCTTGATGAAGAAGTTGAGTTTTAAGGTGGTGAACTAATTGGAGCTTATAGTTATATAAAAATAGATTTGTTAAGGTCAAAAACCTACTAACATAACCAAATTCAAATGCATCTAGCACCATCATGAACTAGTCTGGAAGAATCTCAAGAAACTTTCCAAATTCAAAACCCAATCCACCAAACCCAATATGCATACAAGAAATGACCAACATATTTGAGAATTTATTGTTGTTTAAATGATTAGTACACCAAACTTACCCTATGACATAATGATAAGAAAAAGTAATAAAACATTGCACTTGTAATGACATCTTTCATACCACCTTCATCCCTCCCTCCCTGCATCCTTGATTACTCCATGTAAAATAAAATATTATTTTCAATATCAAAAGCCTTTAAAACTTTTCAATGTCAAACCAAGTGATAGTCAAGGACTGGAGGGATCACAACATCATATTTAGTAGTTATAAATTTTCATGGTTCTGTCAATCATGGCTTCAATCCCGAAGATAAAAGTATCACAATTTAATACTTTAGTATCCATCAAATTAGTGACCACAGATTGTGTTAGTAGGCATCGCGTTGCCTTAACACATTACCTAGAGAATGTAAAATCCAAAGAAAAAAGGTTGATAAGATGGGAAACCTCTACTACAAGGTTAAACCTATAGAAAATGAGTAGTGCAAGTATATTTTCTCAAGATATGATTAGCAATGGAAGGGAATTTTATAAAAAGTATGACTAGACCCCAACCAGGAAATAGTGAAACATGTGTTGGGCCTTCAATTCTCAAATAGCTACAGCCATATCAAGTTCACTCTACTATAACGGTAAATAAAATTATAATTGTAATCACAATAGGGAAAATTTTGTAATATATTGTAGCATTACTGTGAATATGAAAACTACTTTTCTACAGAAAGACAAAAAAAACCATCAAAATTGTATTACATAGAAAAACGTAAAAGTGTTCCATAGTGATTCAGCATGAATAGCCTCTCTCACTAACAAATCATTACACCATCCATGGGAAACATGTGTGTCGGCCTTCCCACCAAAATGCATGCTCCCTTTCCTTCGCGCCTTTATTATCGATTCATCATCGATTTATAACTCTATGCAGCCGAATCTCCAATCGACCATCCACCCTTTATACTTTCAATCCATACCAACCACTGTGTTCAGTAATATACATCAGCGTGGTATAATCGATAGATATTGACACAGTCATTCGACTATGATTTCATTTCCTGTCCACGGTATCCTACGCCTTCAAACTTAACTTCATTCTAACTCTCGCCACAGCGGTCCTCGCTTCGGCACGGAAGATCTCACCTGTCTACGCAGGACTTACATTCATTGGAACATCCACACACGACTAGTCAGATTAAATGCTATTCAATCAAACTTAATCCAGGACTGACTCACGCATTCCCACTCAGACTCGAAGTACTCTACGTGCTGGTTTAAATGAGATGACACCCATATACAATCAGTTCTCTCAGAACGCATCCTATCTTGATATCTTTGAATTGCGACATGTAATTAACTACCTTGTTGGAATCGATCCTTCCAGTGATCGATTCACCTCATTTGTAAGTCAAATTCAACTACAATATCGATTAACAAGATTCTTCTATCATATGCATGGCATCAGTTGGGCTTGCAATCCCAAGGTTTCATCGCACTGGTTTTTACGTGATTGCAATATATTTGAATTTGTAAGGTTAAAAGAAGTATTTTATAATACATTTTGTCAACTACTTTTCATCTCTTAAAAAGCAAAATTATAATATCTAATTAATAATTAATATATTAAAAATAAAATTTCCAAAATGATCCATTAAATTAAATAATTATCTCAATGAAGCAAGTTCACATGTATTTCAAAAGTTGTAGAAGCACAGTCCTGGAAATCCAACGTCCTTCCTTCCTGAGGACATTTCTTGTTCATTTGAATAACATAGTCTGATAACATTGCCCCTCTGTCATTGGTCACGAGATCCGGGAGACATTTTAATAAATATGGGGCTTACGAATTCAACTTAAAAAAATTGCCTTCAGTATAGGTCGGTTCCTCATAAGCGACTTTAAAACACATGTGGTTGAATGGAGGGCCAGAATGCCCGTTTTTTAAAGGAACTAAAATCTTTGGAAAGCCACAATCTCTCGTCAAGTTTTCAACATTTTTCTTTCTCCGTAGTACAAAGAAAAGCTCGCTTCAATGAAGATAGGGACACCACAACAATAATGCTGATGCAAATGCTAACAATATTCATAAACAAAGCTAACGGAAGTAGCGGCACTGTTTAAATTCGCTAAGCTTTTGAAAAAAATTCCAAAATATAATTAAAGATCTGAAACAGAAAGATGCAGTCGGCAAACATAATGTACAACAATGCACATGAATACCTGAAGCCACCTGTAGACAAAAATCGGGGACTGTTCCGCTCTCTTCCCCTCCTATGAGAAGAAGCCTCTATTTTCTATAAATCTATCGAAAATTATCCGTATTTTGAGCTTCTGGGAACCCGTAAACAGTCTGAAAGTAATCGGAGATGCCTCCCGTCCCTAGCAAATGCCCCCCATCTCTAGCAAATGCCCGCCTAGGAAGTTTAAAGTTGTTTTCATAACTGAATAATAACAGTAATTAATCAAAGGTTGAAATCATTTGAATAGTCTAACATGAAAATCAATGGTACATAATGGTATAGGTGGCACTTTAGGTAGGTTGTTTTCAAATAAGAACGCTTTACAGCATAATTAAAATTAATTAATTAAATATATAAATTATTCTATATTTTAAATTAATTAATCAATAAAACATATATAGTAATTAATTAATTATATATGTATATCAATAGAGGTTATCATGGCTGGTTGATTAAAATGTTTGTGATCTTCTCAATCTAGGTTTAAATTTCTATTAATGATATGATTAATTAGAATGTCTTGATAATTATTAACGTAATGGTTTCATGTCTAAGAATATTGGTGTATGGCTTTGTGAACTTTGAAGCATATCAAAAATATAACTCTAGCCCTCAGGATCAAAAAGAAGCTAATTTCTTTCCTTAGAAAAAATATGTATTTTGAAATATATTAATTATATAAAATATCAACATTAATAATAATAAATTAAATTAAATTATTCAAACTAAGATTTTTTTATTAACACATCTTAGTATTATTAAGTTGATTAACAACTCTATCTCATAGTAAAATTTTATAAAAACCATGCATTTATTGCATGCACTTATTTGGGTATTGTGTATTTCAATAACAATAATATATATTTAAGTATAGTGTGGATTTTGATGTGGACTTTAAATTTAACTCATTATTGCAAGTATATGGCACAATGAAGTCAATTTAAAAAAGAAAAAAAAATCATGTATGAGGGTTAATGATGTTCATGTCAAGCCAATTCACCATCCACTTTGGCATAAGGGATATTTTCCTTACTAGGCAAAAGGTATTGAAGAGGTGAGCGTGGTGATCAACCTTCAAAACCCATAAATTTTATGACAACATAACTTGATACTATCATGTGGAGTTTTATCTTGACGAATAAACCCTGTGGCTTTTAACAACATGGTCATGTTCGATTCCAATTTCCTATCAATGGAAAAGAGAACTTCGAACCCAACAACATGGGTTTGATTACCACAACCTGTGAGACATGGCTACAAATGTGTGTGGTGATTGAGCCCCACCATCCACATCAAATAAAATAATTAGCCTCTTGTTTCATAATATACAAAATATCCTACCTCATGCCCTATTATCTCTATGGCCACATGACTTTTAACAACATGGTCAAATCCAATTTCCCATACACAACAAAACAAGTCTTCTTCGGACCAAACGCACCTACTTGGAAAACCAAAAAAACAAGGATTCTATTAATATTCACATCACAAAGGATCCTACCCCATACCCTACTATCTCAATTAACATTGTGGTTGTGGGCTCTACTACAATTTTTCATAGAAGACGAAACAAAATTCTTTTGTGGGTTCTATTGCTACCAACCCTGAAACATTGCTTCTATAATAATATGCACATTATAAATACCATAAAAGAGAATTGAATCTCTCACTCCATGTTTTACTTTAAACTCCATATTTTATTTTATGTTGTATTATTTTTTAACAAAATAACAATACATTAACATTTGAATCATTTATTTTAGTATTCCTCTTAAACTATTAAATATGGGTTAATCTCTCACTCCAAATTTTTCTTTACATTATATTATAAAATAAAAATATATTAGAATTTGAACCATTCTTATTATTTTTCCTACCTATATTTAATGCCCTGAAATGTACCCAAAATTCCCCTCACATATAAACAAGAATTGACTCTACTTTGGAATCCTAATGTGAAATTCACCAACTCTTGTTGTTTACATTCACTATGGTTTCGAGTGCTTGGAGTGTTTGCAAGTTTCTTTTGAATCTAAGTTTCATAATTATCCATTTGAAAAAATAATTACACACTAAAAATAATCCTTATGGAATTTTCCTATATTTATAACTATAAATTTTTAAAAGCTCTAAAAAATGTTAAGGAACTACAACACCAAAAATATTTGTTTCTACAACACAAAACTATTTACTTTAATTGAGGTTGTTCCATGCACACTAATCTTTTAATGATGGATTTAATATTGAATTTGACAAAGCAATGTTTATTTTGAACATTTTCAAATCTAACATATACTAAGATTTAGCCTATAGATTCAAGTGCTTTAGTTTTTCATTTGTGCAGTTGAAGCTTCTTTATTACTTATGTGATTAATTTACTAAATAGCCAATAGATGTGTCTCTGCCATATTTGTTGTGTTACTTACTTACCAATTCCACCCCCTATTTAGACCCTATTTCCTATAATCCTAACCAAAGTTATAGGCTAGCATTAGGTTGTTATAGAACATAGATGGTAAAGCATGTCCTTGGTTCCTATCCTTGGTTATTATAGTGACTTCAATGAAATTTCTATTCAATTTTTTTTGGGATGTGGAGTGCTTTATTTATTCAATTTCTTTGGCTCAACCCTATATATGGGACTAAAATCTATGATCAATAAAGGAGAGCAATAATGTTGTGCAAATTCCTAAATATGGCTCAAAGTTAGTCTACCCCCAATTGTCATGAGCTTGAGATGTTACCTGAATTTGCATTCTTACTCAAATTTTTTTAACTTGGGGTGAATTCCTTCTTAATGTAAGGGGTTATGAATCATCATAACAAAGAAAATAGAACAGCGACAATATTATGCCTTTGTCCCATTCGAGGCATAGAAAATTGATCGACACTTATTAAGCTATCGAAGCATAAAACAACAAAAAAAGCACCAAAAATTGGTCGTAAATCAAATGCACATTCTCATGTCCCAAGCCCTAGGTTGGAACTCTCCCTTTTCGCCCCTTGACCCCAACCCACTGAAGCACATCCATACCACTATCCATTGTAGCTGAAATCATGTAGCTAACCATGGAGTAGTTAATCAAACAAATTGAATATTGTAGATTTAACATATCATGAATTGAACATTGTGAATTAATTGTATAAACATCTCTCAATCCAACATTGAACTACCACACACTTTGGATAAAACATGAGTTGTTATTGTTAATAATCATAATAATATCCATCCAGTACATTAGTAGAAATACGACAACAACAAATGAACTTGAATCGTACATAATGAAGCATCTTAGATAGAACTAAGGGAAAAGAGAATTAAGACTGAAATCTACACAATGTATGTAAATACATGGCATTTTCTTTTATCATAACTACGATGCAGTTTTTCCCTGATGCCTTGGAAATATTTATCTGGGTTCTTGAAGATCTACATCCAAGGGTAGTCGGTGGCCACATTTCAAGGAACATTGTTGCAATAAAATTTTTAAATTCCACCATTAGTAAAGAATTGACATCCCTGCCAAATGCACTCTAGAAAATAAAGAAGCTCTCCTTTCCCTTACAATTTGTGACTATAGATCAAGCATTTTTTCAATGGAGCATATATGTTGTAGGGTAATTGGTTCCCAAATCCAACAAGGAGAGACATACATTTGTGGTAACCACCACTTACTACTACATAAGGTGGATAGAGGCAAACCAAACATGGTATCATAGGGATAGAGATATATTTCCTCAAGAAATTCTCAATGCTAGATTTAGAGAACCTTTAGTTTTAGTTCTAGATAATTCCATTGCATTCAAGTAAGACACCCTAACTAATTCCCTCAAGATAATGGCACAAAAAAATGTCCAATAAGAATTTAGTTACAATTTTTAAAATGATTGTGGATGATCATCAAAGGAAGTGGCATAAGACATTATTAGGACCTTGTGGGACAACAGGACGATGTCTAAAGTAAGGCTAATAAAATGTACTTCTTAGTTTATGGGAAATAAGCGATTATCCTTGCAACCTTTTTCTTTTCATACCTAAAGTTATCCCAAAGAGTGTTGGATGATGAGACTTTGACCATACAAGGGTGGATTAACATTTTATTAATGTTGTTGAAGAAAGAAAGAGAAAATCTAAAAATTAATTCTCCATGCACCAAAATATAGTGAAAAGGTGGTTTGACCCAAAAAGATAATATTTTTGGAGTTCCAAATTGGATACCTAGTTATTATGTGGAACAAAGTCCGTGAGAAGAACATGAAAACATGCGAAATCAGATTCTCTATGGCTAGGACCCTATTAATTGTTGAAAAAATTGTCCAAAACACAAACCACTCTAGAACTTGGAGGGTTCCTCAATCTTGCTACCCACCAATGTCTAATACATACTCAAAAATTACTTTCGTCAACCTCTACTCAAATGTTGGCATGTACATAGTTTGGGTAGGTCTCGTTTTATAGCCTATGGAATTTTTTAGCAATATTCACTTTCTCTTTTTGACTTCTTACATTTTCATTGCATCATAATTTTTATATTTGGCTAACATATAACAATTATTTTCTTCATGGGAATTTTATTTTTCCTTTATAGGTTTTATCTACCTTGGTCTAAATAATATTCATCCCTTTGCATATTCACATCTTGGAGTCAATTTTTGTCTCAATCTTTCATAAGGATTACGATGATCTAGACCAAGTGCCTGAATGTCTTCCAAATGATTTCTTCATGGTACAAGGAAGCTACAAGGGAGTCAAAAGGTTGTCTACCTCTACACCCCTCGAATATATATGTGTGTATGTGTGTGTGTTTGTGTGTGTGTGTGTGATGATTCTCTTGAGATTGTTGGTAGTTGGCTTGAATGCCAATACATTTCCTTTGTGAAAAAAAAAATAAGGAAAGGATTTTTGGTTTACATATATAAATCTATATTTTTCTCAAACTCTGGAATGATGTTATCTTTTGACCTTAGATATGGAATTGTTGTAAACATGATAAAAAGAGAGAATGAAAATAATAGAGATAAAATAAATCAACTAGAAAAGGTGATACAAGTACCCTCTACCTAGGCAATGGGCATGAGCTAGAAGTAGGGTAACTACTTGTAATATTAGAAAAACTTAATTATGAATATGGATACATGGACAATAGTGGAGCAATGCATGAAGAATTAAATGATAAATTATTTGGACAAAATTTAAATTAGCAATATAATAAGTTTTATTATTACATTTCAGTGAATCATAAATCAATGTGATATTGAATTAAAAATAATTTTCTTTTCTTATTTTCATTAATACATTTAAACACAAAATTAACTAAAAACCTAAGAAAGGCCTTCAATGAATTTTTCATATTCTTCTCAAAAACTATCTAAAATAGATTATAAAAACACTTAGTTAAATTTCTTAATCTATTCCATGTTTTCACTCTCACCCTTGAGCACAAGGAGACCTTTATATAGTTACGTTGAAAGGTGTTCTGTTTGTTGGCCTGGGGTGAGTAGACACCGTTCACCCCAACCAATGTGGCACCTCCTCCAACCAATTAAAATATTCTATTTGGCACTGTTACCAGCTGTTATTTTCCTTTTCATTTTCTTGTGCCCAGACTTCCAGGCATGGATGAAACATAGAAGTTTGAGAGGCACCTCTAGTTAGATTCAAACGAATTAATTTCCGCCCAAAAAAGGCAGCTCCAGTTAATAGACCAACTGAGACTCTAGCTCTGTACAAGTAAGATGCGAGAAGGCGAGAGGTTTTTTAGGGTTTTCATGTGACTGTGCGGATTTTTTCGTTTTTTTGGGTACTCAGGTGGTTTTCTTTTGGTTAGGATAAGATGCTGACCCCCAAGAGGTGGGGCTGGCCTGGATTGTCTCCCAAGATGACGATGACTCCTCCTCCGACCGAAGACATGGCAGGTTCGAGTCACGTTGCGACGCCCGCAGCCACAGCAGGAGGGAGCAGCAGAGGTAGGGCTTTAGTGGAGGCTCCTCCATGCTCGCATTCAACTGCAAAATTCAACCTTGTTACCCACCACAGGAAGAAAGAATTATTTCGAAGGTTGTGTGTTTAGGCACCGAAATCTAACATGTTAAGCAATCTTCACAAGAAATTGAAGAGATCTTGGGTGAATCTGGAGCTTAATTTCAAGAATCTAGGAGATTTTGGGAAATTAAAAATCCTGATATCCAACATCGAAAGAAGCCAAAGAACAATGATTAATTTTCAATATTCAGAAATGAAGCTGATATTTAATGTGTGGCGTCCATGGGGAGAACCAATAATTGGAATCGCAAAGTGTGGGGTTGTGATTGCTCAGAGAATTACAAATAATTGGATCTCGCTAGGGTTTGGGAGCAGCGAAAGGGCGGTCCTGAATGTCAAATAGCTTCGAACCGAACCAGGGCATCAACATTTTGAAATCGTACACTTCAGTGGGCTTCAAAACTAGATGAACTCGCTTGCAAGTTTAGAATCTAATGCTCCATTTCTTCAAATTACTTCACCCAGAAAAAGTGGGGCTCCCAATTCACCAGGGACTATTCAATACATTAGTATGAAGCATCAATATTTAAGCTCCAGCGACAGCACCCCGTTGCATTCCAGGGCCACTGCCCCCAGTGCAGAGGACGACGATAGTGATAGCACATATTTTTCTCCTTAAGTTTGTTCACACATTGCAACTAGTGTTTCATTTTGTATCAATTCAACAACATAAAATGTAGTTAGTTGGAACGTTGTTTTGATATCTTTATGTGACCTCTTTTTCGAACTCGCCAAGGTTGGTTTTATTTAATATTCATTTCTGTTGTAACACAATGCCCACTAGAGCATTTGCATTTCATTTTATTACCCATAATCTACCCATTAACACATTTTATTATGCAATTGCATTTTATTACACATTTATGAACCAACTTGGGGTGTCAAATTTGTATTTGTATATTCTAACCAACTAGCTTCCATTTCTTAGTTTCTTGTTGATTCTTACTATGCATGCAATGGTCCCTAGCCATCACAGCCATTGAACAATGTATACAGCTTTGAAATCAGTTTAATTCATGCAATGCACCTTTATAAGGTTTCTTTTCTGAACCATCTTGTGGCATCAATTTTTTGAACCTGTGTATATTAACCAACCAGAGGCAACCAGTTATTAGTTTGATACTTGTTGAATTTTTACTATGCATGCAGTGATCCCTAGCCATCGTTGCCATTTAAAGATGTATGCAGTTTTACAATTGGTTTTTGATTATTTTTATCATTTGTGAAAACTTAATTTTATATTACAGAATGACCAAAAATACATCAATATTTTTCTCACCTGCACAGCTTGGACTAGATTGTTTCCCCTGTAAATAACATATTTTCCATGTTTTATAAAATCAATGAGTCAGAGCAAAGCAGGCAAACTGGTATCTAAGGTTTTCATATCCAGGTAGTTGTAGCCATTTATATTGATTGATTGCACAATCCATATTTGGATTTTATTCACATTAATTATGCAGTCTGCATCTTCTATAAAACTATGACAATAACCCTGAGCTTAACATGATTTGTACCTAATCGTGGATTTTTCTTTTCCACTACTTAAACAAGTTATTATATTTGTAAGAAAGAGTAAAATAAAAGAAATTCTTCCATATAAAACTCACTTAAGAAACTTCTTGTGATCACAAGAGTCAAGCAACCTATCAGGGGTTTTCATTTCCAGAGCAAACACAAAGTAGGAGTGAAATAGACTAAAGGCAGAACTAACGTTGGACTTGAAGAAGATGGACAGTTTGATGGCAAGATGCCTTACCAAACCCACAATCAACTCTTCCTCTGCATATAAATATACAGCTCCATTTTATTTTATGAACTTGCAATTTAAATCAATGCGGAAGCTTCATTTCTTTAAATCACATTCTCAAAACTTTATGGTTATAAAGCCACACAACCCAGATTTCTTTATCTTATGCGAAACCTTACCTCCCCGTAGGATCTATGACTTAAACCATAGTCAACATCAACTTCAATTGCGGAATTTTATTTCAATATTTGTTCTGACGTCTTAGATTAACACTCATATGGTTATAAAACCAATCACCATGACCATACATAGAATTACCTTTCAATTTATGTTGGAGACCATATTAATAAAACCATTCTATTGAAGTCGAATAATATTCGACTTACATTGAACCCATAATTGGATTAAAACCCAACTTAACCTTCACCACAGCTTTAAATAAACTCGCCTTTCTATAAACATGCTCAACCTTTGAAATTTCTCACCAGCTCCGATTGTTATCAATTATTGAATGTATTGGACCCACAACTCATGAATACATCTATATCGACCTCATTAGCATTCATGCTTTACATGAAATATCGACTTGGACTTAACTCAAAGTGCCAACACATACTAATATCTTGGGCCCGAAATAAATTACAACGTACCTTGTTTTATCGACCATGCAACTTCGTTTATGATCCCACGATCAATCTGCTCTCGCGCTTCAACAATGTTTTAGGCACGCATCCGAGGGCTATCGCACGGTGATGGCTTACAACCTTTAACACCTCAACTTCATGCAATAAAAGTGTTAATTAAAAACCACTTAATGCCATGCGTCTAACACCCAATGCTATCACGTTAGAAATTTCGAAACAACTTACCATTTGCCAAGGTATGTGAGACCACTGGTATTGGTCTTCAAACCCGCCTTCGTGGTTCCAATTATTTCAACTACTCCAGGTCCTGTTCAACACATGGTTCTGTTACCATTTCCCTGCGTTTTCAATTAAGGCTCCAGCTTCCGATTTCAATGCGCATTGTTGTACGCTCTCCCTTAACACGGTTCTTGGAAATTAACAATACATCTCGGATTCACTGAGATCGAATGATCCTCCCTTGCACCTTTGAATTCTGTTACCCCATCAAGATTTTATTGCATCGTTCGATCCAATGGTCAATTTTCTTGTTTTTCCACTGGTTTGAATAGACCAAAACTCCTCTACTCTCTAAAACCCCTTAATCATTAAATCAACGCATTATACAACCCTCTTATGAATCGAACCTTTCGATTTGGATTTCGTTGCTCCAATTTACACTAAAACGTGCCTTCAATCAGGTTCATTGTGATTCTTGACTCACAATTTTATCTTTCTTCGAACCCATGGCTATGAACTGCACTCCATCAAATCTTCATTCGACTCATAGTTACTCTTCAACCCTTCTTGTTCCATCGATATTTTATTTATCAAATGTACTACTCCATTAAATCTGCAATGACTCTTTAAATCTCAATTTCGTGTTTCCAATATCAATCTACCTTACTGTCTATCAGATGCATTCTGCTTCATGTATCAAAATACCAATTAAGAGTTCGATTTCTCTATCGTTGCCATCGATCCTTTCAGTGATCGATGGCTACAATATTCCTACAGTCCCTTCAAAGATAATTAGAAATCTTCAACTCAAAATAACAATGCTGACATTAACCTCGATTTCTTCAATGATATACAGCACATCAATTAAACTCCTAACTTATAGAGTATATTCACACATTCTTATACAATTTCTTATGAAATTCAAAGCCCATCCACACAGAAATTAAATCAACCAATATTCATATAATGCTGAAAGAATTCTTCCATATATATCCAAATGAAGCCACTTACAAAAATTCTTCTTGTCTTTGGCCAGATCTTCAAAATCAAATGCCCCTTTTTCAGCTGCTCATAGGCTTACAGAAACTCTGTTTCCAAAAGCTACTCTAACTCTATCTCTCCATATCTTTTCTTTTCTGCCTTTAAGGCTTGATAATTTATACAAATTAGGATGAACCAATTTAGGTTCAATTGCTTCAATAACTCAAAAAAATCCTCAAAATTTGCAAACTCCTAAAATCTAGATTTTATCCCTAAAATATTGAAACTGAATCTAACTTAGGACTCCTAAATATCTCAAATCTAAACTATTTGATTTCCCTCATGTTCTCCAATCATTCGGGAACATTTACAAATTCCTCACATTAATTAAAATCTCATTTAGTCACTCAAAACCCATTAATAATTACATAAAAACCAATATTCTCTCAAAAACACAAGACCCCTTATGTTTAATAAAATACAAGGTATTTTCTGAATCCAATGCCCCTGCATCAGACTCCCAAGGTTAAAAATGATCATGAACTCCTGATCATGTGCTTTTAGTCTTTGTCTTCCTGGATCCCACACTTTGTTCTGCAACTGATCATCTACTGCAATACTCTTCTTCTACACTTCTCCAGGCTTCCATACTTTATTCTGCATCTTCCTGCTTGCTATGCTTTTACATTCTGTGACTGTCTTTCTCTTGCTGCTGCTGCTTCTTTATTTTCTTGCTATTGTCTTCTTCTGAGACACTTTCACCATCATTTTTCTTATCAATTCAATTTCCTGATCTAATTTATCTTCTGATTGCTAGATATTGCTTCTTCTTGATTTATGAACCCTTACTCCTGCTTGTTGATTTCTTGTTTGTTGAACTCTTAAGGCCACCCTATCATCCTTGCCCTCTTGTTTTCTGCTATGGAAAACTTCTTCCTGATTGTCACTTGTGACAATTTCTTTGTTCTCTGCCTTCAGTAATTCTTTGGACTGGTATTTAAATTTCCAGTCACTGTCATCATCTCTTTTCCTCTCCTGGACTAAAAATTCCTTAGTCCTTCCATCAGTACCTACAATCATAAAACAAACATCAAAATTATAAAATCTTTGTGTCTCTTCTTCTTCCTCTGGCAACACTTCAATTTGCTGCTCTGACATTTCTTCCGGCAACACTTCAATCTGTTGCTCTGTCGTTTCTTCCAGCAACACTTCAATCTGTGGCTTTGTCATCAGCACATCAGTATGCTGATTCCAATCCTCCAAATAATTCTCGAGACTATCAGCTAGTCTCTCTTCTGCATCATCCCTCTCAAGGATGTCTCTTTGCTCTGGTTCATAAAAATGAACTTTTTCATTCACATTCATCTCTGCCTTTACAATTTGAACACCTTTTCTCTGTGTTTCTATCCTATACTCTAGAACACTCAACTCATGCCACAAATCTGTCATCTCATTTGAGAAAACAATTATACAATCTTTTCTATCTTCACAAGTCAATTTTCCCGTTGTCACTACCTCTTCAGCTTTCATTAGAATAGAATTCTGATCTCCCATCTCTGCAATAATTTCAGTTATCTATCCATCACTTTTCACTTGGCCATTTAATAAAATCAATTTGTCATTATCATCATTAACAAAAAATTTATCATCATCAAACACAACTTCATTGAAACAATTTCTTTCATAAAACAAGGAATTTATGAATTCCTTTTGTTGCAGTAATTCAGTTTGATCTTCCTCTAAAAGATAATCATCATACTTTGCTTGGCAACTTTCAGCTTCACTCATTACATTTTCATCACATGAATTGTCTTCTTCAATACCTGCATTCACACACAACTTGTTAGCTTTAAAACCATAAGACTCCATGGTCTCATTTGATGATTCAATCATCAAATATTCCTGTTGTTCCAAGTCTTCTATACACTTTAGAAATTCTTCAATGGTCTTCTCTTCAATCTCCTCAAGCTGTCCAATTGATTTCTCAATTTCCATCTTTTGGCCATCATCATAAGTTAAATCTCCCCTGATTCCAATATGTTGGAAAGAAAAACCTTTCCCCAACTATGTATGGACATTTTCAAAATATCTGGCTATCTCATTTTCCTCCTTTGTGACAATATCAGCAGTTTGTCCTTCTCCACATGCTTTCCCTACAAACATACAAAATTTTTCAGATGTAAAGTCATTCAACCTCTTGGTCTCACTTGAATTTTCAATCTTCAAGTCTTTCTCCAAATACTCAATCATTCTAAGTATTTTCTCCTTCAGTTGAGCATTTATCATTTGCTCTCTCTTTATCTGTAGCCTGTGCCACTTTATCTTTCTTCTCATAAGAAAACCACATCTCTGGTCTTCTATCATCATTTTCAATTTTTTGAACTGCTCTCTGATCTCAGCTACCTCTCTTTCATAATCTTCCTTCTTTAACTGTCTCTGCATACCATCTGTCTTGGCATCTTCTTTCTTCACTTTCATTCTGTTGTGGCTTCTCTTAGAACCTCTATCATCTCTGCTATGACTATCAGTAGCCATCTTCTTCTTCATGAGTTCTCCCTCATTCATCACGGGCTGCACTGAAAACTCTGCAATAACAAGTCCTCCTTGTTATAACTTACCTCATCAATCCTCTCTTTGGACTTGGTATTTTGGCAAGTACAGGTCCTTTATCTTCAGGAACCTTCTGAGCATTCCTCTCTACTTCTTTAGGCTTCACTCCTCTGCACCCTCTTAGAACACATCTATTCTCTTCAACCAACCTCTGTTGGAATTTCTCCAGGTTCTGCCACACTCTCTTTTCTCTTTAGAAACCTTCACTGATTTTCAAAGCTGTGGTATTATTGCTGAGATGTTTTTCAATTTCTTGCACTCTGCATTCTGTAAACAAAATCCTCAAAAGAATCAAATTTACCTCACCTTCAAGGTTTGTTTCAACCTCACTTGAAATTGCTCTTGCAATCCTTTAATACTTTGCTGCACTACATGTTGTCCTGTCAGATTTAGATATGATCACTTTGTCATCACCTTTATACCTGTATGAACATATTCAAAGCATCTTACCTTCAAATTCAGATTCTGCAAACCTGAATACCTTCACTGCATATTTGTTCAAATCTGTAATTTATGTTAAACAGATTTAAAAACCAAACTTTCTTCACTACTTCAGTACACATGCATTTCAAAATTTAATTTTCAAAAAGAGTTTATCCAACTCTGATACCACTTGATGGTAGGATTCCCTGCCAAACCCACAATCAACTCTTCCTCTACATATAAATATGTAGCTCCGTTTTATTTTCTAAACTAGCAATTTAAATCAACGCAGAAGCTTCATTTCTTTAAATCACATTCTCAAAACTTTATGGTTATAAAGCCACACAACCCAGATTTCTTTATCTTATGCGAAAGCTTACCTCCCCATAGGATCTATGACTTAAACCATAGTCAACATCAACTTCAATTGAGGAAGTTTGTTTCAATCTTTGTTTTGAGGTCTTAGATTAACACTCATATGGTTATAAAACCAATCACCACGACCATACATGGAATTACCTTTCAATTTCTGTTGGAGACCATATTAATAAAACCATTCTATTAAAGTCAAATAATATTCGACTTGCATTGAACCCACAATCGGATTAAAACCCAACTTAACCTTCACCACAGCTTTTAATAAGCTCGCCTTTCTATAAACATGCTCAACCTTTGGACGTTCTTACCACCTCCGATGGTTATCAATTATTGAATTAATTGGACCCACAACTCATGAATACATCTATATCAACCTCATTAGCATTCATGCTTTACATGAAATATCGACTTGGACTTAACTCAAAGTGCCAACACATACTAATATCATGGGCCCGCAATAAATTACAATGTACCTTGTTTTATCGACCATGCAACTTCATTTATGATCCCACGATCAATCTGCTCTCGCGCTCCAACAATGTTTTAGGCACACATCCGAGGGCTATTGCACGGCAATGGCTTACAACCTTTAACACCTCAGCTTCACGCGATAAAAGTGGTAATTAAAAACCACTTAATGCCACACGTCCAACACCCAATGCTATTGCATTAGAAATTTCGAAACAACTTACCATTTGCCAAGGTACGCGAGACCACTGGTATTGGTCTTCAAACCCGCCTTCGTGGTTCCAATTATTTCGACTACTCCAGATTATGTTCAATGCATGGTTCCATTACCATTTCCCTGCGTTTTCAATTAAGGCTCCAGCTTCCAATTTCAATGCGCATTGTTGTACGCTCTCCCTTAACACAGTTCTTGGCAATTAACAATACATCCCGGATTCACTGAGATCGAATGATCCTCCCTTGCACCTTTGAATTCTGTTACCCCATAAATATTTTATTCCATCGATCGATCCAAGGGTCGATCTGCTTGTTTTTCCACTGGTTCGAATAGACCAGAACTCTTCTGCTCTCTAAAACCCCTTAATCATTAAATCAACGCATTATACAACCCTCTTATGAATCGAAACTTTCGATTTGGATTTCGTTGCTCCAATTTACACTAAACGCACCTTCAATCAGGTTCATCGTGATTCTTGACTCACGATGTTATCTTTCTTCGAACCTGTGGCTATGAACTGCACTTCATCGAATCTTCATTTGACTCATAGTTACTCTTCAACCCTTCTCGTTCCATCGATATTTGATTTATCAAATGGACTGCTCCATTAAATCCGCAATGACTCTTTAAATCCCAATTTCTCGTTTCCAATCCCGATCTACCTTACTATCTATCAGATGCATTCTCCTTCATGTATCAAAATACCAATTAAGAGTTCAATTTCTCTATTGTCAATCTTCCTACAGTCCCTTCAAAAATAATTACAAATCTTAACTCAAAATCACAATGCTCGCGTTAACATCGATTGCTTCAATGATATACAGCACATCAATTAAACTCCCAAATTATAGAGTATATTCACACATTCTTATACAATTTCTTATGAAATTCAAAGCCCATCCACACAAAATATAAATCAACTAATATTCATATAATGCTGAAACAATTCTTCCATATATAGCCAAATGAAACCACTTACAAAAATTCTTCCTGTCTTCAGCCAGATATTCAAAATCAAATGACCCTTTTTCAGCTGCCCGTATAGGCTTACAGAAACTCTGTTTCCAAAACCTAATCTAACTCTATCTCTCCAGATCTGTTCTTTTCTGCCTTTAAGGCTTGATAATTTATACAAATTAGGATGAACCAATTTAGGTTCAATTCCTTCAATAACTCAACAAAATCCTCAAAATCTGTAAACTCCTAAAATCTAGATTCTATTCGTAAAATCTTGAAACTGAATCTAACTTAGGACTCCTATATATCTCAAATCTAAACTATTTGATTTCCCTCATATTCTCCAAACATTCGGGAACATTTAAAAATTCCTCACATTAATTAAAATCTCATTTAGTCACTCAAAACCCATTAATAATTACATAAAAATCAATATTCTCTCAAAAACACAAGACCCCTTATGTTTAATAAAATACAAGGTATTTTTCGAATCCAATGCCCCTGCATCACAGTTTGGCAGTAGTGAACCTCAACTGATTGCATTCATATTCCTCCCTTCTATGAGTGAACTAAGTATAAGTTTATCAGATCACATATTTCGAATAAGAAATTATCCGGTTTTGTATTAAAATTAATTATAACATTGTTTTGTATTGTCTTTAGCAATTACGATATTTTCTTAGGGTCTCTATTTTAGGTAGTATTTTTATTACAACAGGGTTGTTACGTTGAACAAATTGTAATTACACAGTTGCATCACTCATGAGTTGTACTAGGTTGACTGATATGGCATTCTTACAATGTTTTGAACTCGTCTATCTGGTTTGTTTTCCACAGCCATGGAAAGAATTCTTAGGCAACTAGTTGGAATATATCCTACATTTTCCAATGAGTAGGTTTGGTTGGGTATCTGCATTGTTTACCCGCATGTTGAAAGTCATGCCCAGATTTTTATTTTGTATAAGTACCATATTTATATATTTATATTTATATTTCCGTCATTCGTTTTAATAGTTATACACAGTAGACATTTAATACAGTTTTCCCAGATCAATTCTCTATGTATCTTGGTTTATTCTTGTTCCATTAAAACATGGATATGCGTATGAGATTCTATATGTATGGTCACGGCTATTTGTTATTCAGCAGTTTTATCCATCTTACTTCCTAAACTTTTACTCACATACATGTAGGGGTTCTAATTTTGATCACCATATGTTTTACTTTTACCATTATTACTTATAACACAAAATTACATTGGCTACTCAAGCCGAGAGTTTCAATTTCCTTCTTGGAATAAGACACCCAGTAAAAGTGATAAATAGTAACTACTTAGTAAGATAAACTTTGAGGTGCAATAAATGGATTGTCGATGTCTAGTGACATGTTGTAGGCGAAACATTTCGATGACCAAGAAAGGATGGTGCAAGCTTTCACAACAGCGAATTTTATGATGTAATTTTCTTGCTATGTGAAGGTTTTTGACAAGTTAAAATACCAAGAAAATGATGTTCTACTGTACATTTACCATATTATGTAAATTTTCTTCTCACCCTCGTCTTCCGTTTTGATTAAGGATATCCACATGTAAAAGTTCTTGAGCACTAACAAGCAGGTGATAGCGATGCCTCTATGGAGTTAAGCGATATGACCTCCCACCTTCTCTCACCGCTAACCTATTGTGGGACCTAAAAGTTTCCCAAATGGTAGTGCTTCGATCCAAAACAAGTTAATATCAAATAGGACTCATCTTCATGGCATGATAATTTCAGAATGGATAACTAGGGATAGTACAAATAATTACGTTTCATAGTCTAAAAGCCAACAATCCATGTAATCAATAACATGTCCATTTCATACATTTTCCTCTTCAATGTGAGATTTTTCACCCCATAAGTTCACATTCATTATGTACCCTTACATGTAGCACAACATAATTAATAGCTCCTCCTTTCGGCGTTCCCTTGCATCCCCGATGCAATTGCTAGTCATAAATACTCTTTTCTTGATACATGTATAAACTTGTTTATATATATATATATATATATATGGACAGTGGGATTTCATTACTCTATACTTCAAGCTACCATGATAGCCTATAATGATTTTGGGATCCCCTATTCACATAACCATGACAGCTCTGTTTTATTTCTTTCGATTTATATATGCGAGCCCATAACCCACAGGATCCATGCAATTGAGAAATATGTAGTTTTGTTGCATCAATGTGTGTGTGTGTGTGTGTGTGTGATGATTCTTTTGAGATTTTTGGTAGTTGGCTTGAATGCTAATACATTTCCTTTGCGAAAAAAAAAAATAAGGAAAGGATTTTTGGTTTACATATATAAATCTATATTTTTCTCAAACTCTAACATGAAGTTATATTTTAACCTTAGATATGGAATTGTGATAAACATTATAAAAAGAGAGAATGAAAAGAATAGAGATAAAAGAAATCAACTAGAAAAGGTGATACAAGTACCCTCTACCTAGGCAATGGGCATGAGCTAGAAGTAGGGTAACTACTTGTAACATTATCAAAATTTTATTATGACTATGGATACGTGGACAATAGTGGAGCAATGCATGAAGAATTAAATGAAAAATTATTTGGAAAAAATATAAATTAGCAATATAATAATTTTTATTATTACATTTCAGTGAATCATAAATCAATGTGATATTGATGTAAAAATAATTTTCTTTTCTTATTTTTATTAATAAATTTAAACACAAAATTAACTAAAAACCTCAGAAAGGCCTCCAACGAATTTTTCATATTCTTATCAACAACCATCCAAAATATATTATAAAACCACTTAGTTAAGTTTCTTAATCTATTCCATGTTTTCACTCTCACCCCTGAGCACAGGGAGACCTTTATATAGTTACGTCAAAAGCCATTCTCTTTTTTGGCTTGGGGTGAGCAGACATTGTTCACCTTAGCCAATGAGAAGCCTTTTTGACCCCCCTTCCAGCCACTAAAATTTATACATGTGGCACCTCCTCCAACATATTAAAATCTTCCATTTGGCCCTGTTACCAGCTATTATTTTCCTTTTCATTTTCTTGTGCCCAGACTTCCAAGCATGGACGAAACATACAAGTTTGAGAGGCACCTCCAGTTAGATTTAAACGAAGTAATTTCTTCCCAGAAGAGGCAGCTCCAGTTAGCAGACCAACTGAGACTCTAGCTCTGTACAAGCAAGAAGCGAGAAGGCGAGAAGTTTTTTAGGGTTTGCATGTGACCGTGTGGGTTTTTACGTTGTTTTGGGTACTCAAGTGGTTTTATTCTGGTTAGGATAAGATGCTGACCCCCAAGAGGAGGGGCTATCCTGGATCGTCTCCCAAGATGACTACTCCTCCTCTTCTGGCTGAAGACATGGCAGTTTTGTGTCACGTCGCAATGCCCGCGACCACAACAAGAGGGAGCAGCGAAGGCAGGGCTTTAGTGGAGGATCCTCCATGCTCGCATTCAACTGCAAAATTCAACCTTGTTACAAGCCATAGGAAGAAAGAATTCTTTCGAAGGTTGTGTATTTAGGCACCGAAATCTAGCATGTTAAGCAATCTTCACAAGAAATTGAAGAGATCTTGGGAGAATCCGGAGCTTAATTTCAAGCATCTAGGAGATTTGGGGAAATTAAAAATCCTGATATCCAACATTCAGGGAAGCCAAAGAACAACAATTAATTTTCAATATTCAGAAATGAAGTCGAGATTTAACGTGTGGCGTCCATGGGGAGAACCAATAATTGGAATCGCAGAGTGTGGGGTTGTGATTTCTCAGAGAATTACAAATAATGGGATCTCACTAGGGTTTGGGAGCAGCGAAAGGGCGGTCCTGAATGTCAACCAGCTCTGAACTGGACCATGGCTTGAAAATTTTGAAACCGTACGCTTCAGTGGACTTCAAAACTGGATGAACTCGATTGCAAGTTCAGAATCTGATGCTCCAATTCTTCAAATTACTTCACCCAGAAAAATGGGGGCTCCCAATTCACCGAGGACTATTCAGTACATTAGGACGAGGCGTCAATTATTAAGCTCTAGCGACAGTACCCTGTTGCATTCCAGGGCCACTGCCCCCAGTGCAGAGGATGACGATAGCGATAGAATGGATTTCGCTCCATAAGTTTGTTCACACATTGCAACTAGTGTTTCATTTTGTATCAATTCAGCAACATAAAATGTAGTTAGTTGGAACACTGTTTTGATATCTTTATGTGACCTCTTTTTCGAACTCGCTAGGTTTGGTTTTATTTAATATTCATTTCTATTGTAACACAATGCCCACTAGAGAATTTTCATTTCATTTTATTACCCATAATCTGCCCATTGACACATTTTATTCTGCAATTGCATTTTATTAAAAATTTATGAACCAACTTGGGGTGTCAAATTTATATTTGTGTATTCTAACCAACTAGCTGTCATTTCTTAGTTTCTTGTTGATTCTTACTATGCATGCAATGGTCCTTAGCCATCACTGCCATTGAACAATGTATACAACTTCGCAATCAGTTTAATTCATGCAATGCACCTTTATAAGGTTTCTTTTCTGAACCATCTTATGGCATCAATTTTGTGAACCTATGTATATTAACCAACCAGAAGCAGCCAATTATTAGTTTCATACTCGTTGACTTTTTACTATGCATGCAGTGATCCCTAGCCATCATTGCCATTTAAATATGTATGCAGTTTTACAATTGGTTTTTGATTATTTGTATCATTTGTGAAAACTTAATTTTATATTACAGAATGACCAAAAATACATTGATATTTTTCTCACCTGCATAGCTTGGACTAGATTGTTTCCCCTATAAATAACATATTTGCCATGTTTTATAAAATCAATGAGTCAGAGCAGAGCAGGAAAACTGGTATCTAAGGTTTTCATAGCCAGATATTTGTAGCCATTTATATTGATTGATTGCACAATCCATATTTCGATTTTATTCACATTAATTATGCAGTCCGAATCTTCTATAAAACCATGACAATAACCCTGAGCTTAACATGATTTGTACCTAATCGTGGCTTTTTCTTTTCCACTACTTAAACAAGTTATTATCTTCATAAGAAAGAGGAAAATAAAAGAAATGCTGCCATATAAAACTCACTTAAGAAACTTCTTGTGATCACAAGAGTCAAGAAACCTATCAGGGGTTTTCATTTCCAGAGCAAACACAAAATAGGAGTGAAATAGACTAAAGGAACAACTAACGTTGGACTTGAAGAAGATGGACAGTTTGGCAGTAGTGAACCTCAACTGATTGCATTCATATTCCTCCCTTCTATGAGTGAACTAAGTATAAGTTTATCAGATCACATATTTTGAATAAGAAATTATCTGGTTTTGTATTAAAATTAATTATAACATTGTTCCGTATTGTCTTTAGAAATTACAATATTTGCTTAGGGTCTCTGTTTTAAGAAATATTTTTAGTACAACAGGGTTGTTACGTTGAACAGATTGTAATTACACAGTTGCATCACTCATGATTTGTATTAGTTTTACTGATATGGCATTGTTACAATGTTGTGAACTCGTCTATCTTGTTTTTTTTCCACTGCCATGGAAAGAATTCGTAGGCAATTAGCCGGAATATATCCTACATTTTCCAATGAGTAGGTTTGGTTGGGTATCTGCATTTTTTACCCACATGTTGAAAGTCATGCCCACATTGATTAGGACTCATCTTCATGGCATAATAACTTCAGATTGGATAACTGGGGATAGTACAAATAATTACGTTTCATAGTCTAAAAGCCAACAATCCATGTAATCAATAACATGTCCATTTCATACGTTTTCCTCTTCAATGTGAGATTTTGGACCCCATAAGTTCACATTCATTATGTACACTTACATGTAGCACAACATAATTCACATCTCCTCCTTTCGGCGTTCCCTTCCATCCCCGATGCAATTTCTAGTCATAAATACTCTTTTCTTGATACATGTATAAACTTGTTTATATATATATATGGAAAATGGGATTTCATTACTCTAGACTTCAAGCTACCATGACAGCCTATAACTCTTTTGGGATCCCCTATTCACATTCCTTTGTTGACCTCTAACCAATAATCCTTGACACTCAATGTGAGCCTACAACGCTTTTGGGATTCCCTATTCACATTCTTTCATTGACCTCTAACCAATAATCCTTAACACTCAATGTGAGCCACAGTGGGTTTTTCAAAGACACACCCTAATTTACTAATTTACTATTCATTCATTGTTTTATAAGCATTATTTATTTGTCACTAATATTTCTAAAACTATAGCTCCATTAATACCGAGGCAGTATACGTGACTACTTGGATTTTGTAATTGCTAAAATCTAGAAATATTGTTAGATTTTGTAATTTCTAATTCCATAAATAGTTAGCCTCAAAAATAGTGTGTCATATTTCGAAGAGATTAGCAATAATGGATGTCTTTTTTTCTGCTCTACACTAATTCTTGTTGTAGTCTAACTAGACTACTTTTTTTTCCATGAAAATCATGGAAATTTTCAGATTATAACTATTAAACTTCAATATTTTAGGTGCTTTATAAGGTTTTTGATGGTGCTGAATCCATTTCCACCATCATTCAAACAATTCTACTGCAAATGCCTCTGTAAACAACTGCCTAATTCTTAGCCTAGGGTTTCTATTCTCGCCAAAGTCAAAACAGCCAGAGTCATATCAACACCAAATAAATCCATAGGTGAAGCAGCAGAGAGTTAATACATAGCAATGACTGCCTATGCTATCGAAACCACAGCAACTGTGTAGGTCTAAGTACCAGTAGCCAATTTCTAAGCCATGGAAGCAATAAGTACATCCAAAGCCAACAGTGTCAGAGATCTTAGGGGCAATCATTCAAGCAGGGAAGGAGAAAGAATTCATATGGAATTAAAGCAAATAGAGCCCCAGAAAAACCCATCAATCATTAGTAAGTGGTGCTTGCTGATATTAATTGCTAGCATTACTACTACCTAATTAGCTCTTCATTATTGGGTTTTAAGGGTGTGAACCCATCAATCATTAGTAAGTGGTGCTCACTGATCTCAATTGCTAGTGTTACTACTACCTTATTGGATCTTCATTATTAGGTTTTAAGGGTGTGTAAGGTGACAATATAGAGGGGAATTTCTATCGGACTTGTAATATATAGCTCACAGGGTTGTGCTCTCCCACTGATTCACACGAGATAGGACCTAAAGTCATTTATTTCCATGGTTTAGGCTAGTTTTATCATAATTGGTGTTCAGTCGTATGCCTCCAGCCCTAAAACTCGTCTTCGGGCCTTTTCAATACATGATCCTTCCCTTCGTTGTTGCTTGATCCCATTCCTATTCCAGTATTCTGGAGATCCTGCTCTTCCCTACCTAGGTTTTGTACAACGTGGGGCTCTCTGCAGACCTCTGATCATATGGATTAGTAGGTATTCCTAGCAATCTGAAGCTCTGGTGTGCCGCACATTCTAGGTTCGCTTTTTCCCCCTTCCACCCTTAGCCTATTGAACTAGTGATTATATGGGTTTGAATGTTGCAAGCCATACTGGGTAACTGAGACATCAATTTTTTGCTCCCTTTCTTTCTTTGTGCTTCTGAGACCAGGAATTTGATGATTAATATAGATGGGCACAATTCTAGTAGTTATAGGTAGCCAATGTAGAGGTTTTCATCATTCTGGCATGTGCTTTAGAATAGAAATGAGTTTCCCTATAGCCACAATTAATCTTCATGACATGGAAACAAAAACCCAACATTGATTTAGTTGTGTATATTGTATCGGCCAGGCCTACACTGCAAAGAAAAATATTGCATCCCTGGTAGCTACTCAACATTTAAACAGCCAGGGGGCACAACTTCTCTCCCACGATAACCCTACCGAATCCGCACCTACAACTGTATTTCTTCCTCCTTATGGGATTAGTGATTTTTTTCCTCCCATAAGCTACTAATTCAATGAGATGAACGCAACATCTAGGTTCACATCTGCATAAATTTCTAAGACATAATGCGGTCGATATTTTTTCATTATGTGCTTGGAGTAACGCACCCTGTTAGAACTAAAAGAGGGAGATGATAAAATTAATGTATAGGTGATGCATCATTCGCACCGGGATCGTATGAATTCTGCGTGATTGATTTTCGGTTCTACCACTTTTATCACTTGAAGCACCAAAAATTACAATTTCAGTCTATTGATTCGCAGGGGAAATGCACAAATCATAATATAGACCAACCCTTAACCCAATGATTATCGTATTTGGTTCTTATAACATCTCAAATAACGTAGGTGCATAAACTACGAACCCGATGCATAAACTATGAACCCTATGAACTACATGATCTATTGCAGAGGATATCATAATGGCATTGAGGGCTTTTAAGATAGTTCAAGATTTGCGCAATTCTTCCAAAGCTAACCATACATATTCATGTACAATTGCCCAGCAGGCTTGAAAAAATAAATCTTAAAACCATTAGTCCCAGGAGCTTTATTGCAAGGCATTCCTTTGAAAATAGCCCCCACCTCTTCCTTTGCTTCCTGCAACAATGCAACATTCTATTCCGTAGAGACTAAGCTAGGTATATGAGTTGTGATGTTTTGGACTGCTTATGTTCTGTGAAGATTAGGCTCCATTAGTATTCCTTTAAAGTGATAGATGAGTTCTTGGGTAATCTCTTGATAGTTGCGAAATTTTTCCTTAGCAAAATTTTTAAGAAGTAATCCTATTATGGTTCCTTTGTTATAGGATTGATTTATGGAAGTAGGAAGTATTCCTTTCTCCTTCTTTTAGCGAATGAATTCTCGACTTATACTACCAAAAAATTTCATCCTGTTTATGAGCTCTTCCAGCCGAGTGAATGTTCTTGCCTCCTCTCAATGAGGTCATCATATCTGCCATTTGAGATTGCTTCGTGTTGTATGTCTACCATTTTTTTGCTCAAGCTTAGTTTTTTCTTCTAATATATTTCCAAATTTGGATTTATTCCAGAATTTCAATTACCATTTTGATTTGATTTAGTTTTTATTGTAGCTTGAACATGTGAGAGCCTTCCAGGCCTTGCTTTTCAACCCACCATTTTTCGATGTTGTCCTCAAAGTTGACATGCTGCAACCATAATTTTTCAAATCAGAAATGATGATTGCAAGACCTAAATAGATATTTATATTAAGATAGATCATCCAGTGGTTATATCCATGGCTTGTAGAAATGGATGCATCCATGAAAATGTCCCAATTGAGAATGGAATCTAAGAAAATGAAACAGTTGAGCCTAGATGCGCCTTGTTGGTCACCTCCCCTGTGGTTAATCCAAGTGGATCTCCCATTGAGAAAAATCAATTCAAGTACAGACTAATTAGATAGAAGCTCCTGGAATTGAATTGAAGTAGTATTAAGGCATCATACCCCTTGCTCTCTTTTCCCATAGACTTTAGTTTCGGTATCCATCCCCTGCACATGGATATCCATCCATCCATCAAAGACTCATATATTTAACCCAATAGCTCCTTGGAAATGTCGAAGATGGTCTTAGAATATATAGTATAAGTCATCAGTCCCTGCTTATGCTCGATTTCTTCATAAACTAACGCCATATTTGCAAATTGAGAAATCGTTTCCATCAAATTTGTCAATTTCCCATTATAATTATGTATGAGAAACTTATATAGCTATAGTATACTTATGGGTTCTCATGGGATCAATCACTCACTGGTTTTTGAAACTCTAATTGTAACAGCATTTTAGAACGACTTTATTGAACGGGGTGAGGACAAGGACACCTCTTCTTAATAGTGTTTCCAACTCTCGCAGCGAAATTGCTGGGGAATACCATAAATTTCAATATATAACAATATATAATTTGATGGGAAAGCTGCTAGCAATACTTGGTCTTATATAGATAAAAGTGTCACGTACAAGGCAGGTTCGAATCCTGTTTGTGTCAGTCAAAGAGCTTTATTTCTTGGGTTATTCACGGTGATAGTATATGCCACACAGCATTAAATAGCGAATAGCGCAGAAAATAAACTTTGTTGTCTCAATCAATGAAGAAACATCCAAGTTCCAAAAATATTAGTGATTTTTTTTTCTATTATGAAAGTCAAAATCCTATCAGGTAAAAAGTCTAATGAAAGACTTATTCACCAATGTACTTATAATTTTTTTTTTAAATGTAAGATAAACCATTAAGATTTAGAAAATGAAACATAAGTTAAGACTTTAAGTTTAATCTAACTCATAATGATATCCCTGTATCCAAAAACTATATATAAATAAAAAGAGATTTAAATTATATAAAAAAAACAAAAATACTTATAAAAAAGAGTAAAATAAAAGATATAAAAAATAAAACAGAATTTAAGTTTCAATTTAATCTAACTCAACAAGCTTTCCTTCCCAAAAAAGAATGTCCATATTATAATGATATGCCTGTACTCAAAAAATATATATGAATAAAAAGGTATTTAAATAAAAAACAATTTAATTCAAAAAACTAAATTTTAACATTTTGTTCCGAGACTAATAACACACATGTACAAGCAGACAGATAATAACACACCAGATCACTACCATCAAAATAAACTTAAATCAAAATCAGACCATCCCTTTGTCACTTATATAGACCGCGAGCCATTCCAACTTTTCTTACTTTCCTTCTAGATTTATCTTTCTAAACTCAAGTTATAGGAATTCCAAAGCTCTCAAGATTTTCTTCCTCGATATCCAAAGTTATAGGAATTCCAAAGTTATAGAAATTAGTACTCGATATCCTTATCGTCCTTGCATTCTCCTACTTGTATAGGAATAGCGTGTCATTGACATATTAAAGTTTACTTTCAAAATGATAATATCTCAATTCATTAAAGATTATGATCTTCCAATCCTTTGAATCTCTTTGACCATTTTAACAAAAAGGTTAGTTCCAAATTTGTGTTATAGAATTTTGAGAGGGTTTAGAATTAAATGTTAATTAAATAAATTTTAAATTGTTATATTTTAATTAAAAATAATTAATGATATTTCATAATCTTATAATATAGATATATTATAAATTATATTGATATATTACTAAATTAAAAAATATAGATTAATATTAAAAGAAAATATATAATTATATAGTATAAATTTGAAGAAAATTTATAAAACATTTTATTAATATAATTTTGTAAAAAAATAAATATCAAAACTCATAATAATTAATTTGTTTATCTCATGCTATTTTTAGATAAATATGATATATCTATTTTTTTTAAATTAATATGTGAAGATCATATAACAACTTTCTACTTTCCAATATATTCCATGGAATTGATATTTCCTACACTTGAATGACACTCATATCTCTCTCATGCTATATCAACATTATAAAAGACTTTTTCTCTACATTAAATTCAAAATAACATCAAAATATATAATAATTTGTTTATGTCATACCATTTTTGAACAACTATGATACGTCTACATTTTCTATACAATCTAATGGTAATTATTATGTGAAGACAATATCATACCCCAGGTTAATTAGTTACTCATGATGTTACATTGCAAAAAAGTTTCTATCTCTAATATAAAACAACTCTCCACTTTGACATATTTTATAAAATAGATATTTCCCAACCCTTAATGACAAGTCACAAGAGTACCTCAACATCATACTTGACCTTCAGGATAGCCGGATTTTAATTAAACTTCTTGATTTTTCAGAGAATCTGCAGATCTCTTTTGATCAGAGAGCTGGCATATCACCTTTTTGAGTCTGATAATTTAAAATATCATGCAATAAACCTAAATTAATTTATTGATTTCAGAAAGAATTCAAATAATTCTATCTAATATTTTTTTAATCGTAGTTTTTATATTCACTTAACTACAAATTTGAAAGAGCTGCTGCTTTTTTAAGTTCAAAAATTCTCTCTAGGGTAAACTGATAATTGCCATATAATTAAGTATCTTGAAGCTACCTCAACTATCGCTCAATTGCAAGAGTATTCACTCGGCTCTGGCTCTTTCCCCAAGGTCCTTTCTACACAATATATACTCCCAAAGTTGCTGAGAGCAAGAAAGAAATTAACCAACAAAGCAACATGGTCTATAAATTTTGAAAATAATTAACGAACCAGAAACATATTGCAATCGGTATTCATAAAGAAATCAATTAGACATTGCAAATGGTTCATTGAAAAAAAAAATGAAATCAAGAGAATACCACAAATAATCACAAGCCCAGAGGTAGGTACTTATCATGCAAATGTGACTTTGTAGTAGTATTCATTCAGTGCCTCAAAACTGGAAGCGAGAAATTAGAAACAAACCAGCAAAAGACTATTAGCGCAGAAACATCTAAAATAACCAATAAATTGTTTGAAACTAGTGAAATTAAAGATTCCGATTGTTGTTAATATAAAGAAACTACAACTTAAATTTCCCTCACCTCATTCATCCAAAGAGGAATCGAGATTGTGTCGCCCAATTCGATTCACCTAAATAAAGCTTTTCTTCTCTGCTCTGCCCTTATTCGCCCTCAGGTGGTTAATTTACACACACCACACATAAACACACAGAAACCGCATACATAGATAGAAACAAAGTCACTAAAAGCAAGAAAAGAATTTAACAAAGCCAGATAGATAGCCTAGAAATTTTGAAAATAATTAATAACAGAAATCAAATGGATAGAAGATCACAACCAGATATAAGTACCTTGCAAATATGACTTGGTAGAATTATTCACTCACCACTTTGCACCCAACCCTCTGCCTTGCTTTAGTGTATGCAGAAACATCTAAAATTAAGCAATGAATTACTGAAAATCAAAACCCGAGATATTAGAGATTCTGCTTGCTGTTAATATAAAGAAACTACAGCAAAGATTTCTCTCATCTCGTCCATCCAGCCATTAATAGGCTACTCATGATGTTACATTACAAGAAATATCCTAGCTTGAATATAAAATAACTCTTTACTTCCCAACATATGTTATGGCACTCATATTCTAACACTTAATGACAATCCTTAAGAGTACTATATCTCATGTTACTATCCACATCATAAGTGGCCCTAACACTTATTTATAAAGAAGTTTTCTACTTGTATTGATAGAGGAAAATATTATAGACTTTAATAGGAAAATCACTGTGTGGACTTTTCATACACCAATTTAGTGTCTACCTTAGCAATGACCTTAAAAATAAATTATTATTATTATTGACACGTTTGGACTACTAAATATATCAACTCATATTTATTATTGTTTATTGTATGACTTTTATACATGGTATTTAATCCAATGTCATGATTATGATAATATTTATTTTGTAACATTATGATTTAGAGAATATTCATTTGTTCTTTGAATTCATATAATGTTGAAAAATTAATTATAATTTAAAAAGGAATTATAATTTTTATATGACTTCAACATGTGGATCTCAAACAAGCTATAACGATCATTATTTTGATGTTTAAATGCCACTTCCTTGTCAAAAGGTCTTTCAAAATTCCTCTCTTATAACTTGTTAAAAGAAGGTGACCAAGGGGCATATGCATAAGCGAAAAATCAAATGGAGAGGAATTCACAACCTCTATACTACCTATGCATCTTCTACCTTAAGCCTTGTAATACCCTTGTTCATTTATGATGTAAATATAAATACTTTGATATTAGGTTGCTGGCTCGAATGTACATAACAATTATGTTGGTGAGCCGAAGTCGTTTTTGCAAGCCTACGTGCCTATGTTTATGTGTATATGGATTTTGGGATTAGCTTGCCCATGGATATACATGTCGTTTTGGTAAAGTGGACAAAGGGCCAAGATTGTAAATATTGTACATATTTTTATATTAACAAAATAATGCATGGTTGCAGATCCCACTCCATGGAAAAGACTATGGGGGTTAGTGCAAATCCATGGAAAATGCAATGGGTGTTGCATTCGCTGTTGGGTTAAGGGCACCTAGGGGCCCATGTTATCACAACCCTACAGTAGTGGTGTCTTCCAACTACACATAGGCATGGTGCGACACCACCTAACTCGTTTGTTTCCCAGTACTAGTGTTTACGAACTACACCTACTTCACACTTATCCAATTTTCTTCTAAGTGTTATCATGCAGTGGAAATTACCTCAATTATCTTCTTTATGCAGTGGAATAAAACATAAATAAATAGTGTACACGCATATCATAAATGGGAGGGGAAACTTCCAAATTAAGTATGCTCACTCAATAATTATTCTGCAAATATATTTTACAAAGTTCACAATATTACATAGTTGTGCAACCTATGAATGACTTGCACATTTCTACCAAATTCGTGCACTTAACCGTGCATTGTTCAACCAAAAATGTCACAGTGCAACCCCTACATGTTCTGCCGAAACACTTCTTACGTGTAGACTCTTCCCATGACCCGTGTTCATTCCAACACTGCCTACGACCCATCGTTAAACCCACAGTGGACCACAACCCTTGTTTTTCCCGACATTTTACTTCGGCACTGTCATGTGACAACCCACCCAATTATCCAACCTATGGCATCGTCGTATACTCTACCCACAACTTTGATGTGCGACACTCCAACCTTGACACTCGACTGTAACTTATGCAGTGATCTTCCCTCCTTGTGACACTCGAATGCCTACCAGGAAGCGATCCGCCCTACGAGACCCAACTCGACTGTGGAACCTTGAATTTCTCGCATGCAACCAACAGTCCTATGACTCATTTTTAGCAAGTCTCACCTCCGCACATGTGTTGCGGTTATATCCCTTTGTTCTCCCTCTCATATATGCTCTGAACTTGTGTGAAACTTGTATGGTCTCCTCAACGAATGGACACACCCTTATACTTATACAGTGCCCATCCATTATGTTTTTCCACAAATGGTCATTTCGTTTGGCTTCGCCATGGGTCGGCACGCCCATGTGCTTCCCGGCCGACCTGCACTCAAATGATACAAGCGCCCATTCGCAATGTTTTTAATCAAGCCAACTCGTTCACTCCATGACTCGCTTAATCGACCCATCACACTAACTGTGACTCACCCACTCATCCACCCGGTCTCCCGAATATTGTCACCTACTACACTTGGTCGCCTGTCATCTTGGGCAGGCGCTCGCCCATCATGGTGCGCACTCTACAACCTTGTCGCCTTTAACCGAACACGACATGACTCTGCACGTCGCACGTACCTTTAGCCAACGATGGGTTGATTTTAACCGAACGTCTCCACCCAAGTAGCCTTTAACTGAAAGCCTCCACTCAAGTCACTTTTAACAGAAAATGGGCACATGTCACACATCATGGGCATGCCCATACTATGAATTTGTTTTTTCAACCCCCTTAAGCACTCCCAACTTGAAGGATTGAAATCCTCCACCACTCTAAAAAGGGTGTCGTCCTTGACAACCACCATCCCAAAAAACTCCATTGCTAAGATCAATATCTCCATATCGACACCCAAATAGCTATGCCCATGACCTGATCCATGCCCTAATCCTGTCGTAACTTTGCAAGAACATCATGTGATGTATCCCCCTATGATGGTGATTATTTGGGTAGCTAATCCAACTGTAACATATCCTTCACAAAAATTCATGCATCTCACATCATCATGACCGTCATCACATCCATCTTGCTCATACTCTAAGGGATCTCATTGTCCCGAGCAGATGACAATGAGCCCTATCGCATGCCTAGTTTAGAAAGAGGGAGGGGATGGGAGGGTTGAAGGCCTTCCATCATCCTTCTCCAACATCTCAATCCATGTGTTGGGATCCTCTTCTTCCAACCTTTGCATGTATGCTTCCCGACTCTCCTCCCGATGAGTCTCTAGATTCACTTCCCAATTATCCTCCACTACCTCTAGTTTTCCTGTTAAATCCATAACACTATCAAACAATTCTCGCATGGTCTCTTCCTTCTCTATGATTTTTTCCTCTGCACGGTTCAAACTCTCATAGACCTATTCATCTCTCTTAATGGCTTCCACACCCATCTATATAAACTTACATCCACCTATCATGGCAGCCACGATAGGAACACCCAATGGTTCATACTCTTGTCCATCATAAATATACAACTTCTTCATATGTGGTATTGTCATAGCTTCATATTGTTTCATAAATTATATCCCAAGAACGGCTTCATATTCATCCATCCTCACAACTATGAAGTCGACTTTCCCAAGCCACTCACCAATGCGCACCTCCACATTTTTTGCAATACCAATAACTTGGTCTGGTGGAGAGTTCATTGCTTTGAGACAAGCTTGAGTTGGTACACATTTCAAACCAACTTTCCTTGTTTCCTCCTCTCTAATGAAGTTATGGGTTACACCGTTTTCTACCATGGTGAGCAATGTACCCTACCCAATCTTCATATCCACATATTCCAACTTATTCCTCTCAAGATCGCGTCTTGGGACAACCTACGTTGCTACTGCAACACCTAATAGTTGCATCATCCCAACCATTGGTGAATCTTCCTTCTTCTTTCCATCATATTGTGACAAAGTTGTCATTGTTGGTCTTGAAGGACACTTATTCATTGTGTAATCCTCCCCACACAACCAACATTTTAGAGATTTCTTTGCCTTCGCTTTACCACCTGCTTTTGCATTATCCTCCTTTATAGACTTTTCTTTTGGTTTTTCGGACTTATTTTTCTTTTCTCCAGTCCCTTCATCATAATGGTCCACCAGTCTATCAATTACATCAAATGCCTCCTCAAGTGTTTTAATATTTTGTCTCTTCACCTCATTCCATGCTCGAGGCTTCAATCCAATGATGAAATTGAATACCTTGTATTTCTCCTCCATATCAGGTAGCTCCAAGATCACACTCACAAATTCTCATTGATATTCCTGCAAAGTCCCTATTTTCTTAATATACTTGATCTCCATTCTCGCATCCCAAGTCTCATCTTGCGGGCTAAAGTGAGTTTGCAACACTTCCTTCATTTCTTCACAAGTAGATGTGCCCTCAATATCACCATGAGCAATCTGGTCCACTTTCTTCTCCACCACGTCTTGGCATCATTTGTAATGAATTAAGAAACTACCTTCACCTTGGCCTCTTCATTAGGAAGCCTGAAGTATTCCAAGTATTGCTCCATATCCTATAAAAATTTCCCAAGTCTCTTCGCGCTCCTCACCCCATCATAAGAATTAGGTTCCTTGATTTTAATAAGGGTAATTCCTCAAATCGGTCCATTCCCAATTTCCTTCTTCATGATTGCAATTTCATTGAGAGCTTCATCAAGACTCTTCCACAGCTTCTTGATCTCTTCTAATCCTTGATCCTTTGCAACTTCAAAGTCCTTGAATTCATTCATAGTTTTTGCATACTGCTATTCAAGATACCCATATCCTATATTGAGGTTTCCATGGTTCTCCTCATGTTGTGTCCATCTCTGAAGTTATCTCATCATACCATCCAACATCTTGATCATGAAAATTGTTTTGGGACTCATGCTAGATTCACCTGTTACTTGCGGTTCTTCTACATTGTATGGTATCAGCTTTGACTACGAACGTGTCATGACCATACACTTCACCGTTCAGCTTGACCTTGAAATATTTTCTTGCCCCTGGAAAACTTTCCTAATGTCTTGTTGCGAATGACTACATAGTGCCCAAATTCAATATCAACTGCAACCACTGTTATCATATTCCTGCTTCACTTGTCAAAGCCCCCTTTCTGTAAAACGGGCTCTAATACCATCTGTCACGACCCTACGCTAGTGGTGTCTTCCAACCACACATAGGCACGATGCGGCACTACCTAACTCATTTGTTTCCCACTACTAGAGTTTACGAACTGTTCCAGTGTTTGAAGGGTGCTCCTACCATCTTCCATATCCAAGGCCTCCGATAAACCTTCTCTCAAATCAATATTCACTAGTACTCACACCATCTACTTTTCTTTGGTCTATATAAAAGAGAGGTCCACCACCAAGAAAGTCCCTAGGTTGTTTTCCACGTCTTAGAATATCTCCTCCTTCCATAGTTCCAATGGCCAACCTAAACCTACCTATGGTTTTCTACATGGGTTTTACACATGGTTTTGGGCATGATGGGTTCATGTCCATTGTATTATGTAGATAGGGTTGATTGAACTATGGTTATGTTCTAATCCAGGGTTAATGGATTGGGGTTTATGAATGCTTAAGAATGTATATACATATGTGTTGTAACATTGAAAACAATATAATGAAAAATCAAGCTAGTAGTCTTGGTTTTGGGATCTAGGGGAAAATCTCTGTGTTTATCTCTTTTATGTTTTATGCTCTCTCTATTATTTATTTTCTGTTTTAAGAATTCGTTTGCAAATAATTTATGTATGGGGTTAAAACATACACCCTCATAATCTAGTGCTTGAAGGGTGCCCATACCATCTCCCATATCCAAGGCTTCCAATAAACCTTCTCTTAAATCAATATTCACTAGTACTCACACCATCGACTTGTCTTTGGTCTATAGAAAAGAGAGGTCTACCACAAAGAAAGTCCCTAGGTTGTTTTCCATGTCTCAGAAGATCTCCTCCTTCCATAGTTCTAGTGGCCAACCCGGAAGTCATACCCAAATTGGGAATACGTCCATTCATTCCCTATTCGCGTTGAAGAATGGGGTCTATAATTTAAAAATAACGGGAGTTGAATCGAAGCTCCACACCCTTTGTGAAATGGCCACGTCTTCTTTATGCATTTTTTTGGATGGTTGGAGTTACTTCCATTGTGACCCACTCTTCTAAGGTTTTGATGTTGAATTTTCATCCTCTATTTCTGCCTACTAGGTTTTATCAACCATGACCTCCACTTCTTGTAGACACATGTCAACTCCAACACTCAAGTTAAAGTTGACATGTGTTTTCTTTCTCTTGATGACCTTATCAACTTCTTCCTTTGTGACCTAGCTTAATGCACCTGAGATGGTATGATTTTTGCCCTCACCTACGTGTGCTTCCTGAACTCCTCCTCGGGCTTTGAAATCCTCTACCACTTTTTTCATTGGATCTGCAAGTTGTTGATGTGAGCTACTCTACAAAGGGATAAACCCCTATGAACTATTTAGCATTGTTGAAACTAAAGTAGGAGGTATTGATGGTGGACGAAATAGATGCTATAGATACCCAGTACTCCTTGACCCTATGGTTGTCAAAGGGGGTTGTGAGCATGGCTCAAAAATATCAAATCAAGCCTTCATCAAGGGACTTTTGTAAAAGGTGGTGAGGATACTCTTATATTCTTCCATAGTTCCTTAAGGAGTGACTTTACCCTCGCATGACCTAGAGATATGACCATAGCCTACTCTTGGCCCTTAACTATCTTGAGTGGATTCTCGAAAATCAATAGATCCACACTGCTAACCACCGACCCAACTAGATATGTGGGGAAATGTGATTAGAGGGAAGAGCCTTCATTGATCTGGCGCCTTGCCTGCCAAGCAGCCTTGAATTCCTCCACATTTCTAAAAATAGGGATACCATACTCAACTTTCATTTCATAATCTACTATATCCTCCATACCTAAACAATATAAAAACCTTAACAATGCATTCAAAACCTGTAAGATACTTCCTGGGTCGGTTTCCTTCTAGCCATAACCTTCGTTGGATGCCTTGTTTCTATGAATCTGAGAAGCATGTGATAAGATAAAACCCTGAAAAATAACAATTCCATTCACTGCTTTTTAGTTGTAGTGACCAAATAAGTCTAAAGACCAGGAGGTAAAGGGAAACCTTAAAAAAATGGAAGATCATAACCGCTAAGGTGAAGGGTTTTTTTTCTTGGTTTACCCTCCAAACCCTAGTTGTATGCCATGTAACCCCAAAATATCCTCCTCCTAATCAAATACCACCTTCTCACCACATTTTCACCCTTCGATATCATCAACTTAATATATATATATATATATATATAATCTTTATTTTTAAGTATACATTTATTAATTAATTTTATTAAGTTTTTATATGTTTACTAATAGTGTAAACTAACTAGTAGATAAAATGGAACTTTTCTCAATCACTTTTTCCTTGCAATTTTAATAATCATAAGTTTAAGTTGTTTAACTTGTAAAGTTGAAGTGCTTGAGGGGTTTTCTAGGGTGTTAGAATCCATCCTATGCATTCAAAAACACATTTTAAACAACAAGAAATCACAATCTTGCCCAAAATTATATTGCCATATTTTGGGGGAAAGATCGTTTTGTCTATTAGTTAGATTTTGCTTTTATTAATTATATATTTTAAAATATCATTGTTCTGAATATGAATCATTATTGTTTAAGTTTATTTTAGTGTGATATGTATATTATTATTTTTTCATGGAAATTTTTTTTTTTTATTTTATTGATAAAAATAAAATTACAACATAACAAGTTGAATCGTATAGATTAATTACTTTTATTACTTTTTTATTGAGCTCACATTATGTTTTTTATTTTATTTATTTGATGTTTCATTTTTGACACTACATCTCTCTCATATTAAGTTTAAATTTAAATGTTTACACTCATATAAATTTTGTCAAATTCCCATCACCACTATATAATAAGTATTTTAGTAAGAAATATTTTTATATTAGAAAAATATCAGACAAAGAGCTAGAGAAATGGAAGTTTCAGTGCTTAGAAAAGTGGATGATCTCTGCTTCTTATAAGAGAGATTAAAAATTGACGCAAAGATGCTATACTGTGTGCTTCCTAAAATTCTATTCAATCTTGAATGTCTGCAGTTGAAGATGGCACAAAATTGTCCACCCAAAAATATAAATAATCAATACATCATGCAGAAGCATAATATATATATATAAAGTGGTTTCCTTATAGCTAGAAACAACTAGATATTTTCTGTGTGGAATTTGAAAATAAATCCTTAATCATGTCTTTAACTAATTTTTCCTCTCTATCTTTTTCTTTGGAGACCATCTTTTCACAGCATATAAAAAAATGGATTTGGTTGCTAAGTCATACTCTTTGGCTATAACGCTATGATTTTTCCATTTTGTATTTATCTTAAGGGTAAGAATATGCAGACGTACCAATTCTCACTTGATTGAGGTGATAATGTTTTGAATGGGATCTAGGTAGATTTTTCCTCATAAAAACTTGGATTCTGGCCATGTGGAACTTTTATTTCTAGAAACTGACTTTGTTAACTGTTTGAACTAAGGGGAAGGATTTTGCACAAATTAATGGAGATGGATATATGTCTCTCAGATATGTTTAGGGAAAAGGATGAGAGCCCTTATTTAATGGGTTCAAACATGGAAAATTCACTGTAAGGGAGCATCATCATATCAAAAACCCAATCCTGTTGAATGTCTGTCATTTTTTTTTGTGATTTGGTGAAGAAAGAAGAGTTACTAAACAAGAGATCCAAACAAGCCTGATATTACCACCATATAACATATCTACCTCTGCAACATTTACAAATAGGCGGCTATCACAATACCTGTTTTCATTAAAATTTAACACTTTACTCAATTGTTGATAGTTTTAAACCATTCCATAATCATCCCTGAAAGTGTCTTCCACTATCCTTGCTGGAAGAAAAATTATGACTTCACCAATAAAAATTATAATACTTAGGATTTGACTTTCTGGGTTTGAAATCGAAAGGTTTGAGTATGCATAGGTGTCATTTATCGCTGGGATGAATTGGGAGTGTTTTAAAATGGATATGGGGAATTTTTTCCATAGAGAAGCTAAGATTCTTGCCATAAATAACTTTGTACAGTGAGAGATGAGAATACTTGTTGTTCGTACTGGAGGATGCACACTTTTAAAGAAGCTTGGTGGAGATGAGCCTATGTACCATAATGGAGGATGTTCATTGATTATTTGATCGTTGATTTGGATAGTCGCTTGGCTTAACAAAGAACTTCATTTGCCTTACTTTCAGCTATTTGATTTTCTTTTCCCTAGGACATGAAATCCATCTAATCTCATGAAAAATTCTTTTATATCAACTATTCTCTTCCATATAAAACTTGAATCTTCATCCACTAAGTCATTGAAGTGTTGAATTTCCTATTTTGAATCCCCCATGATAACGACTTCCTTAATTTCATTCCTGAAGAGAAATTTCAATCCCTTCCACAAAGATAAGGCTTATGCACTATTGTTGGTGTTGTGGCCTAGACCCTAGGTAAAGGTAAAAAAGGTACTTCTAGAAGGGTTTCTAATCAAGCCTCCTGCTCTATATGGACCAAGGTTTACTTTAGAATCCTCATCAAAATAAAGGATAAAGCTTCCCTTGTGTCTTTCCCATTTCTCTAAATCAGCTTGAATTAATCTTAATTCTAAGGTAGGAGGGCCATTTGGCTATATCTTCCTGTGCTAACATTTCTCCTAGGGTTGAGCCCTTGTAGACATAAGAGTGTTGAAGTTGTAACTAGTCTTGATATTCATAATGTAATGTAAATCTATCATTGATGTATTTATTATATTCATTATTATATTTTTATTTTGGTCCAAACATGTTCTTCATGATTATAGAGTCAAAAAGAGTCAAGAAGAATTTATTATGATTCAAATAAAAACATTTTGAGTCATGTCCCATTTTTACTAATATAAAAAAAATAAACATTATTTTTATGTTGAGTCATAAGACCACAAAATTTCAAGTCGCCCCTCCTTGGGACAACTCGGTCTAGGCCTCCAAGAGACACCTATTTGATCTCCTAGACAACTATATACAAGCGGGTGGTTCTAACCTCTTGGAGATCATCCATTCAACCAAGAGAGAACATATGAAGTAAGCGAAGAAGTGGATAACATCGAGTCAAAGGAGAGAGAAATATGAATTCAAAAGACAAGGCAAATATTCCAAGTTGATCAAAATTTTTACCTTGAAGCAACTAACATGCGTGACTGTAATTTCCATGATAAAGGCCAAGTTTTTTAGGTTTCCACGCTGAATTTCAGCCCCTAATTGTAGGTCTAAAATTTCATAGAATTGACAAGATTTGGGACAATTTTACCATTCTTGACTTTGACTAGAGCTGACTAGAATTGGAGATGACTTGGAGGAGTGTTGGACTTGATAGTTTGATAGAAGTTTTGGGTCTTGGTATTGGTATTGGAAATATAATTTTGATCTAATTATGTAAAAGAAGTATTGTTGGGTTTTCCCTCTTGTGCGGTTTTCTCCTAGCTAACAGCTTAAGTTTTGGTGTCTCTTGTTTCTTTGTGATCTCGATGTTTTCATGAAAGATTGAATATTTGAATATTTTATTGATGAAAAGACATAATAATTAATAATAAGGATTCAAACATTCACAAATAATTATCAAGAAAGAGACTTCAAGCCTAATCTACACTACAGTTGGTGTCTTAACATCGTATCAGAGCTAAGGTGAAAAGGAGGAAGCATGAAGGAAGGAAGATCAAAATTTGTTGAAGCATGCACCCTTATAGCATCTGTATCTATCTAACAAAAGAAAATAAAGTAAACTTGAATTATATCATCATCATAGTAGCCATCACTAACTTAAGGACATCCTCTCCTGGAAGAATCATCATAAACAACTCTCACTCATTCATCAACATTCTTAAAGGCATTCCTATGGAATTTTCTCTTTCATTTGAATGTAAGTATCCTTTTATACTCTATTTCTAATCCTCCCAATCATATGGAATCTATTTGTAAGGAAGGAAACAAACTTAATTGAGCTTCTAACTTCAAGTATTGGAAAAAGAGAATTGATTTAGTTCTAAAATAAAATGAAATCATGCAATTTGTTGAAGGGATAGTTCCACCACTAGATAAGAACAATGCTCAAGAAGTGGCCAAATAAAAAAAAGGATAAATTAGAGCTCAAAGGATTCACTTTGAATTTATCAAATACCATATTATATCTCTTTTGTTTCATATTTGTCTACGTCCAAAGAAGTCTATGATAATTTGGTCAAATTATATTTCGTCAACACTACCAACCAAAGGATATCTCTAAGAAATAAAATCTATGGAACAAGAATGGAAAAATAAGAGGACGTGGCTTCACACTTTATGAAAATATCAAAAATCAAAGATCAAATTTAATGACTTGGAGAAACCATATCTGACTCTGAATTAATCACTTCTGTAATTAATGCTCTACCTCTAGCTTGGGATGGTTTTGCAATACGTATCTATGCAAGAAACAATACTCCAAATTTTGAAGAACTTTGTGCTCTATGTGTTCTATAAGAAACAAGGCTGAAGGCTAAATACTATACCAAACCTAATAATGAAAAATCTCAAGCTTTTGCAACAAGATCAAAAAATAGGTTTGGAAAATTTGGAAAGTTTGGATCTCATCACAAAAATAATGGCAACAAGTCTCATGGAAATAAGGGTATGTCCAAAGTTCAATGTTATGGTTTGGAATGAATATGGACATATCAAGAGAGATTGTCCTAAGAATACTAATAACAATAAAAGCAACAAAAGGAAGGAAAGATGAAAAACTAACAACTAAAGATGAAGGAGCTGAAAAGAAGCTCAAGGTCAAATACAACTAGGACCTATACTATTAATAACAATAAAGAATATGGTGTGTGTTATCACTCTAGTAATTCTAAAGTTGTGAGATATTTTTTTTTAGTCAAAGAATACTAGAGGTAACCAAAAACCAACTTCAAACTCTAGGATCTAGCCTTCCTAGGGTTCAGAGAGGACTCTCTCTTTAAAATCTATCTTTGTTTCAATTTGTAAATATTAGGCTAGTTATGAATGTGCAGATTTGGCTTTGTTTTGGTAGATTTGGTAGACTTGGTGGTAAAAATCACTTGAAAGGAAGGATAGTGGGAAATATATTTTTCCATTGGGCTATGGAGTCAAAATCAAGCAAACAGGACTGGGATCAAGGCTAAAAGGTCAAATGTTTTCAGGGCAAGATAGATAACCCTTGAAGATCTTGGAAAGTTGTTTTTATGAGGTGGCATGATTGGGATAAAGGGCACTTAAGAATGCTTTGATCCTGAAAAAGAAGTAGTATGAAGAGGTCAAACGAGAGAGGGAGCAATTAAGGGTTCCCTACACTAGAAATCATAGGAAAACATATAAATGATAACTAGTTAAAAACAAGGTGCTTTTAACAAATCCTGTAGTAATGCTCCTAGTTATACATTCAGATTTAGAATAAACATAAATGGATACATGTAACAAAGAAAGACAACAATGAAAAGTGAGGAAATACTTCACTCCAAATAGATCATCATAGGAATCCTGAAATATGATGCCAATTGTTTTGATCCAGCCTGCTAACTTGAAATTTGACACACAAAAGCTTTGAAGTACAAGAAGAAATGATTATAACAATCCCAACAATTTTATTCCACACCAAAATACTTCTAAAGATGAAGTATTTATACATGTTTCTTTACAAAATATTCTAGAAATTATCTTAGGAAAATAAAATATCTTTACAACAATAATAGATACAGCTGCTTAACAAATCAGCAAGTTGTCCTATTTATCCAAAATAAATAGAAACTATTTAGAGGATAAGACGTAACTGGCTGCCTTGGTGTCCTCCTTGCTGGATCTTAGATATTTTTTGGAATCTGATATGCCTTGTATGATACTCTTTATCGGATACTCTTTATTCACTGATACTCTTTAACCATAATAAAAAATTGTTTACTACTGTAAAAAAATCCGTTTTGACTGTAAATTAGAAAAAAAAATTCTTCCTTCTTTGATCTGTCTGTCTTTTATCCTTCATAATAAATCTGTGAGTTCTTGCCAATCCTCATCTTTAGGAATTTTTATTTTCTTTAATTTCTTAAAGTTTTCATCAGCTTCAGTATATCTAGCAAAGGTTGGCTTGATGACAAACAAGTGTTTTATCTCATGTTATAAGTAGAATAAATCTTCAAAACTCTTGAGTAACACTTTTCCTGTTGGTATGCCTTGACCTGATGGTTTATTTACCTGCTCTTTTGCAAACTCTCTAATCTTCTTATCATAGCCATTCTGAGGCATTAATTTATCATTAATGACCATAATGTCAGGCAATCCTTTTTGCTTCAAATTTGTAAACTTAACCACAAATCTGGTTATGGCAGTATTCATGCTTTCACACTTTTCTTCAAGTTGCCTCATCATATTTTTCTTTGTAGTAACTTTCCTAATTTCTAGGATAGTTTCAGTTCTGTCTATAATATTGAGTTCTTCTAACTCCTGTCTGTTTTTTGCTGTTAAGGAAGGTGATTAGCCTTAGAGCTTGCTCTGGTTTTTCAGTCGATTCAGTTTGAGTCTTTTGAACTTCTACTTGTGCTTTTAGTAATAACTCTCTTTGCTCAAAAATTACCTGAATTGAAGGCCATACATCATGGATGGCTTTAATGACATTATTCCACAAGTATTTTTTGATGTATGATATTTGTTCTTTTAATGTCAATTCCTTTTGCAATTTCTTCCACTCTTCATTCAGTCTGATGGAATTCTGTTCATGTGTATTTGAATTTATCTAAGCCAATTTATTTGACTTCTCAAGGTTTTCTACCATCTTTGTCAACCTGTTAATCTCATTTGTCTTTAAAGACATTTCTTCCATTGCTTTCACTATTTTGCTAGCATCATCTGTAGGCTGTACTGCTGTTGTAGATGATTCAGTAGCTGAGGTTGTGGAAGAAGTCACTAGCACCACAGTAGCCAGTGGTTCTTTGGGTGCCAACTTTTCAGCTAAATTTGAAGGCACTGTTGCAATGATTACTGGAATAACTGTAGGAATCTCTGGTTCTTTCACTGTTTCCTTTTCTTGGACAATTGTTTCCATCTGTATTTCCATCTCCTTAACCTGGGATGTTAGTTGTAAGATGATATTCATCATGTCATCTTTTTCACTTTGTTCCTATATGATTTCTTTTATTTGAGGATGTTCACTTTGAGGAAGTTTGAGTTGTTTCCTCAAAGCTGCTATATCTTCATTTTTTTTCTTCACCAATAATTCTGCTGCTTTGATATTAGCAGGGTCATATCCCACCTATAACACTAGTTCTTCTAAGGCTTTTATCCTTAGATCCTTGGCATATAATGAGGCTTTGTCCATCTTCATCTGATCTTTCATGTTGGAGATGGTGTTTTGGAGCTTCTGAGCACTCATGGCTTTATTTGTGACAGTAGAATATAACATTTCAGAGGTCTATCAATGGAACTCAATTTGATCAAGAGCATGGATCTTATCTGTCTGGACTTCCAAATCAACTTTCTTATAATCTGCCACTATCTTAGGAGATTTGACTATGGGCTACAAGACTGACATGATTATTTTTTTATTAGAATAATCAAATGCAGAAAGGAGCCTATTTTGTACACTTGGAGTCTGTTTTAGATATTGAGAATAAATATTATTCTTTATATCCTCATTCTTCAGTTTAATCTTCTTATATTTCTCTTTGATATCCAAATCCTTTTCCTTAGCTGCCTGTGAGGAAGAGGCTTCCATGCTTTGTTGTCTTTCCATCAACTGTGTGTCTTCATTGTTGATTTATTCTTCATTCTGATTTTTAGTAGTTGGCTCATTGATAATCACAGTAGCAACATTTGTCTCTAGAAAATCTATATTGGTATTTAAAAGCTCTGTTTCTTCCACATAAATTTTCACTTTTCCTTTACATGCTTAATCTAATTTGGGCCTTTTGTTATATATGAGTTTGAACTTGGTTTCAGTTGTAGTTTCTGCCACATAGGCTCTTCTTCCCTTACTCTTTTGGTGGACTTCTCTAGCTAATTTTTCAGTCTCTAAGGTATGACTAGTATTACCTTTGTTCACTGCATCTGTCAAAGTTTTTTCAGTCCATTCAATCTGATTTGCAAACTTTTATATTTCTAGTTTTGCTTCATTGATGAAGGGCGTTAACTTGCATTTAACCCTTAGCTTACTCAATATCCCTTGTGGATCATAGTTCCAAGGGAAACTCTCTTCAAATTTTTATTCCAATAATTGATTTGTTGCTTCTTTCTCTGCATCCTTGTGATTGCATATGAATGGCCCTATCTGATTATTAAGTTTGAATTGTGTCTTCTTCTTAGCTGCCATAAAATTAATGGAATCAGAGTTTAGGATCTGCCTGATATACTCCAAGGCAAAGATCCTCATTGAAGGATGTTTGGGTAACTTGTAAGGTAACAAGTTTGACCCAAAGACTCTGATCTCAGTATATTTTTCATACAAAGACCAGTCACCAACCTTACTCTACTCTGAAAAATGCAATATAATTTTTATTTCTTCATTTATTCTTGGCTGCTCTGCTTTGGTTAACATTGTGATCACTGGATGTAAAAATAACTGAAAAATCTGAAAATGTGAAATCTGCACATTCTTTTCTGAGCAAGGATGTCCATAAAATGACAGATAGAGGATTTCCCTCTATGTCAAGTTTTTGGAGAGTAACTGGAAAATTATCCTATTGGAAGTATAAAAACATATGGAAAAGGTAGGAGGTATATCTGAACACTCGCTCAATTTGCAAATTAGTCAATTGATAATAAATATTATCAGCAATGAAACCAGCATAATCAAATATTATTGATGGGGGTTGACCTGGGGAGAAAGTGGATAAGAATCCCAAGATGGACTCATCTGTGTGTTCATTAGTAAAATATCTAGGGATGAAGGAAAGCATGGAAATCAGATGTATTGAACCTTCAAGGAATTTAGTAGTAGAATATGGGGGATTTAGCTTAGAAATTTCTACATGAAAAGGCATAAAAGTCTGAAAAATCATGAATATTTTGGGAAAATCTAGGCCAATATATAACTTGGTGAGGGCCCCTATAAAAAAAGGGACTGCTTGGGAGTCAGGCTGAAGCAGTAGCATCTAGTTAATTGATTGTGCAGAAATGGTAAAAAACACATCTTTATTGGTATTTATAATGGCTCTTTGCTCAGGCACATAACATTGTTGACATAACCTAATGACCTCCTGACATGGGTGGGTTATTGGGACAACATATTTGGGTAAATGAGATTCCCAAATATGGACTTCTTCTTGATCATATAAAGACTTCTCATAGCACCAATTATGGATATCTAGAAGGTTAAATTCAACAATGGGATCTGATATCTTGTAATCAGTATCAGCTAGTGGAACGTGTTCAATTTCAATAATAGGTGGTTGAAGAGTGTTGAAAATGCAACAAGATGATGGATCTTAGTGAAAAGAAGTCGCCTTCACTAAGTGGGCCCGCAGGCTATTTTTGGCGCAAAGTCTATTTTTAGACATATGGATCATGGTCTATGAGTTGCAAGATGCTATTTATGGATGATTGGTCGAGTTGGTAAAAATATATGGACCTCTATTTTTAGACATTAGGCGGTTTCTATTTTTAGACTGCCGGGCTAAAAATAGAACAGTCAAATATTATTAACCCTTAATAATATTTAGACTATAAACATTATCTTATCCTCTTGGAGCACTTCAGTTTGATGCTTGGATGTGGTACATGCAGCTGACAGAAGGAAATACACTTTTCCTAAGGGTTAGTTGAGCTATTGCATGGTTGACTTCAGTTAGAACTCATGTGGCAGAGTTTGGTGGAGTTGATGAGACAGTTGGTGGAGTTATGTTCGGTTTAACTTAGTTGAACTAGTTGCATTTAGTCTAACTGATAAATACACTAGTGATGAGTGGTGTGAATTAATTATTAATTAATTCACTAATTATTAACTCATAAATCAACTAAAGAACACATCAGTTAACTGCAATGCATGGACAGTTCAGTGGAGACCAATGTTAGAGGTGGGTGAAAGGGTGAGTCTACTATCAGTTGTGACTATAGCTGTGCATGAGATTTGCACACACATTGATTGAGATTTCCAATGAGGATTGCGCAGTACAAGTTGGTGGGATTCGAACTTGGATCTCATTCTTTTCCATATTGGATTGCGCAGTAGAGGCAGGCAAACAGTGGAGGAGATTTGAACCTGTGACTTGTTCAGATCTGAGCTAGTTTGTGTGTAACAATTGGAGATAGTGTTGAGAGCTTGTGAGGAGTTTGTACTATGTATTGTTACATGTTCTCTATCATTATAATATACAAATAGTTGGGGGTTTTCAGCTATAAGCTTTCCCCATTACATACTGTGTTATATATGTGCTTGATTATGTTTTAATGTGCGCATGCGACTGCTTCTAATTCCGCAAATTGATGATCAATGGTAGAAGAGGTTATGTATTATGCATGAAGCTCAAATAGTGTGTAATCAGGATAATCTCGGTGAATAAGTGATCTATTATTCAAATTTCTACATGGTATCGGAGCAAAATTGATCATCGGATCTATTACAGTGATTACATTTTATTTCGGTAGACAGAAATCGTAAGCTAAGCCAGAAGCCTTCGATCCATCCTCTTTGAAAGGTGCTATATCCACAAATGCCTCATAGTCGATCTATGCTAGAAATAATCAACCTCATAGATCGTATTTGTTACATATTTATGTGAATTTAATTTGTAGTATTTTCTTGGTGTCGAAGTCAAAATGTCTTTCAACGGATTGCAATTGGAGTATGCCCTCGAGGGTAAATAATTATGTTGCATGGAAGAGAGAATGGAGGCTGCAGCTAGGATGCGGCTAAAGGAGTAGGATATAGATGCTTGAAGTCCTAAAGTTTGTCGGAGCTGCCGTTCTGTAAGTTGAGGCTTGGCAAAAGAAGACAGCAAAATGTCGAAGGATTCTGTTGGAGGGCGTGAAGGATCACATTGTATCCAACCTGCATGGTAAAGCTTCTCCATACTTGATGTGGAAAGCGTTGATAGATTTATTCCAAAGCAAGAGCGACCAGAGGAAGTTGGCGCTCAAGGATAAACTCAGAAACATAAATATGGAGAAAGGCGACAGTATACCTAAGTACCTCACGAAGTTCACCCAATGCAGGGATGAACTGGGAAGTGTGGGGGTGACTGCAGATGAAGAGGACTTTGTGGACTTGGCTCTCCTTGGTCTTCCGAAGAGTTGGCATTCCTATCAGGACTCTGTCAATGGTCGGGAGAAATTTCCAGGATGGGAGCGACTTTGGTCAGATCTTATGCAAGAGGAGATAAGGTGGAGTACCAGGGACGGACCTTCATCAAAGGCATCTGATGAAGAAAATTGCGCTTTGGTTGCCAAAGAAAAGAAGGGGAAGAGCAAGAAAGCTTCTCATTCCAGTGCGAAAGGCAAGAAGCAGGACATGTCCAAGGTGAAGTGCTTTCACTGTCACCAACACGGACATTATGCCACTAGTTGTCCACAGAAGAAGAAAAATAAGCAGGTTGCTGGAACTGTAGCTAGAGAGGCCTTAGCCTCACAGTTTGAGCTGGATTTTTCGCTGATCGCATGCTTGGTCTCAAGTGTGATGGGTTCAGTGTGGTTTCTTGACAGTGGTGCGTCTTTTCACATGACAAGAGATCGAGATTTGTTTACTGATCTGGATGAGAAAGATCTTGGAGTGCACATCGAGATGGGCGATGATGGTAGATACAGTGCGACCGATATCGGTACCATTTCCTTTGAGAGGGAGTCTGGTAAACCCTTCGTATTGAAGGAAGTGATGCATGTTCCAGGATTGAAGAAGAATCTTATCTCTATGGCGATGTTAGAAGACAAGGGATATGATGTTGTCTTCAGCGAGGGAAAGGCTTTCCTGCGCAGTAAGACAACTGGAGAAACTCGGAAGATAGGGGTTCGAGTCAAGAACCTTTATCAATTGCAGGTAGATGGCTGCGCAGAAATGGCATGCAAGGCAGAAGGAGTAGTGAGTCGGGATGATGGCGAGTTGTGGCACCGGAGATTGGGCCACCTTCACCATGGAGCTTTGAAGATACTGCAGCAGATTTCTACTGGGCTTCCTAAGGGCACTCTTGCGCAGTCAGATCAGTGCAAGGGGTGTACCTTGGGAAAATTTATGAAAGCCACCTTTCACGAGAAGGATAGTCGCGCCATGACGATCCTTGAGAGAATCCACACAGACGTGTGTGGACCTTTCTCAGTAGCTTCGACAGCAAATCACAAGTACTATGTGATCTTTGTTGATGATTTTTCTCGGAAGTGCTGGATCTTCTTCATGCAGAAGAAGACCGAGACATACTTAAATTTTTGTGAGTTCAAGGCACTGTTTGAGAAGGAATCGGGGAAGCATGTGAAGGCTCTTAGAGCTACTAAACTATTGAATTCACTGCACCAAGGACTTTTGTGTACTGCTGTATGACTCGAAGAGAGCTCATAGCACCTCATAACCCACAGCAGAACGGGGTTGCTGAGCGGAAGAATAGAACGATCGTGGGTGCTGCACGGGCGATGTTGCATGATCAAGGCCTACCCATTCACTTGTGGCCGGAGGCATGAAATACTGCAGTATATGTGCAGAACCGTTGTCCTCACAAGATACTTGGCATGAGTACACTCGAGGAGGCGTTTTCTGGTAAGAGGCCTGATATTTCCCTTTTGAGGATTTTTGGTTCACCTGTTTACATTCATGTGACGAAGGATGCCAGGAAGAAGCTAGAGCCGACCGCATAGGTTGGGATATTTGTGGGGTACACTGATACACCCCACAACTATCGTGTGTATTTTCCAGACAGTCGCAAGACTGTTGTGCGACGGGATATCAAATTTCAGGAGGAGAAAGCCATGAAGTGTTCGCTTGAGAGGGAGCCACACTTGCATGCAGATGAGGAGCTATTAGTTCCTAAGCATGAGCTTCAGGATGTAAATCAGCCACAAGAGGAAGTTCATGGAGTGGAAGAGACCACTCATGCAGCGCCAACCATCAGAGGGCGGAAGCGCACTACAGAAGCTGAGCGACTGGCTCAAGATGCAGAGAAGGTTGTAGGACCACCTACAGCACAGCGCAGACAGAGACAGTCACCGGACTAGTACACTGGATACATGGCTCTTGTGAGCAAATGTGTCGTGATAGAGCCATCCTCTTTCGAGCAAGCTGTGGAGGACTCCGCATGGGTAGATGCCATGGTGGAAGAGTATGATTCGATTGTCAGAAACAGTGCATGGGAGATTGTCCCAAGGCCGGAGGGGAAATCAATGGTGGGTTCGAGATGGATCTACAAAGTGAAGCAAGCAGCTGACGGGAGTGTGGAGAAGTACAAGGCAAGATTTGTTGTCCGAGGCTTTTCACAGATAGAGGGGATCGATTATGAGGAGACCTTTGCACCTGTCGCAAGGTATTCTTCCATACGGACGATTCTTGCTCTCTCAGCGCAGATGGGGTGGCACATTCATCAGATGGATGTGAAGACTGCATTTCTCAACGGAGTCATTGAGGAGGAGGTGTACATAGAGCATCCCGAAGGTTTCGAGATCTTCAGCAGCGAGTCGCATGTGTGCAGACTCAAGAGAGCGTTGTATGGGTTGAAACAAGCACCTCGTGCTTGGTACACACGGATAGACAGTTATTTCACCGGACTTGGATTCTCCAAGAGTGAGGCGAATCCAAACCTATACCAGATTGTGGTGGAGGGTAAGTTCTTGATCATTGTACTTTATGTAGATGATTTGATTTTGACAGGTGATGAGCTGTTGATACTCTCATGCAAGGAGGATCTTGCAAAAGAGTTTGAGATGAAGGACTTGGGCCTCCTTCATTATTTCCCGGGATTGGAAATTTGGCAGCGCAGTGATGGACTGTTTGTTTCTCAGGGTAAGTATGCCTGGGAGATACTGGAGAAGTTCAACATGCATGGCTGCAAGCCTGTTGATACTCCTCTTCCTGGAGGTTGGAGGAAGGAGGATGCTACTTCAGCGGAGGTAGTGGATGCCACTGTTTATCGACAGTTGGTGGGGTCGCTTATGTATCCGGTCAATACACGACCCGATATATGCTATGCTGTTAACCAGCTTTCACAAGCTATGGTTAAGCCTACCAAGCTCTTCTGGAAGGCAGGAAAGCATGTATTGCGTTATCTTAGAGGCACATAGGCGGATCATGGGTACGTAGGAGGACGAGGTGAAGCCATGTGGCTTCACCTGAGCGCATTGGGCAAGTGGAGCCCAACGGACAGAAAGAGCACATCTGGAGGGATCTTCAGTATCGGGTCGACAGCAGTTTCTTGGTACAGCAGGAAGCAGAGATCCGTGGCACTCAGTTCAGCAGAGGCCGAGTATATGGCAGCGATTTTGGCTACATGCGAGGCTATATGGATGAGGAAGATCCTGGTTGGGTTGTTCGGGTCACACTTGGAGCCTACTGTGATTTATTGTGATAACCAGAGTTGAATTAAACTCTCGGCTAATCCAGTATTTCATGATAGATCCAAACACATCGACATTAGGTACCATCATATCAGAGATTTTGTGCAACGGAGAATCATGTTACTTTCATACATTCCCACGGAGGATCAGGATGTTGATATCTTGACGAAGGCGCTCACCAGGAGCAAATTCGAATACCACAGAGGCAGGATAGGGGTTGCAGATAATCCATATCTTATTGAGAGGGAGTGTTGAAAATGCAACAAGATGATGGAGCTTAGTGAAAATAAGTCGCCTTCACTAAGTGGGCCCGCAGGCTATTTTTGGCGCAAAGTCTATTTTTAGACTATGTCTATTTTTAGACATATGGATCATGGTCTATGAGTTGCAGGATGCTATTTATGGATGATTGGTCGAGTTGGTAAAAATAGATGGACCTCTATTTTTAGACATTTGGCGGTTTCTATTTTTAGACTGCCGGGCTAAAAATAGAACAGTCAAATATTATTAACCCTTAATAATATTTAGACTATAAACATTATCTTATCCTCTTGGAGCACTTCAGTTTGATGTTTGGATGTGGCACATGCAGCTGACAGAAGGAAATACGCTTTTCCTAAGGGTTAGTTGAGCTATTGCATGGTTGACTTCAGTTAGAACTCATGTGGCAGAGTTTGGTGGAGTTGATGAGACAACTGGTGGAGTTGTGTTCGGTTTAACTTAGTTGAACTAGTTGTATTTAGTCTAACTGATAAATAAACTAGTGATGAGTGGTGTGAATTAATTATTAATTAATTCACTAATTATTAACTCATAAATCAACTAAATAATACATCAGTTAACTGCAATGCATGGACAGTTCAGTGGAGACCAGTGTTAGAGGTGGGTGAAAGGGTGAGTCTACTATCAGTTGTGACTATACTTGTGCATGAGATTTGCACACACATTGATTGAGATTGCCAATGAGAATTGCGCAGTACAAGTTGGTGGGATTCAAACTTGGATCTCATTCTTTTCCATATTGGATTGCGCAGTAGAGGCAGGCAAACAGTGGAGGAGATTTGAACCTGTGACTTGTTCAGATCTGAGCTAGTTTGTGTGTAACAATTGGCGATAGTGCTGAGAGCTTGTGAGGAGTTTGTACTATGTATTGTTACATGTTCTCTATCATTATAATATATAGATAGTTGGGGGTTTTCAGCTGTAAGCTTTCCCCATTACATACTGTGTTATATGTGTGCTTGATTATGTTTTAATGTGTGCATGCAACAGCTTCTAATTCCGCAAATTGATGATCAATGGTAGAAGAGGTTATGTATTATGCATGAAGCTCAAATAGTGTGTAATTGGGATAATCTCGGTGAATAAGTGATCTATTATTCAAATTTCTACAAAGAGGATTTACAAAAATAGTAGTATTTGAATTCATGGTAGGGGTAGGTTTAGGTACTTTGGAACCTTCAGGCTTGCTTGTACTCTGCTTCTTAGGAATTTTGATCTACTTCTGCAAGTTTAGACAGTTTGCAGAAGTAATTTTTACTTCAGTAGAGGATTTCTTAGATAATTTTAGCAAAGTATAGATTTTTATTTAGTCTTTCTTCTCAATTAGTTATGTGAAAGAGTTTTATATGCTTTTAACTGGTTTAAAACAAGAAACAAGGGTTTCTTGAGTATTTTAATGGAAAATTGGGCTACAACTCTTTTGAAAAGGGTCACAGAGGCTTAGGATATCTGCAGAGGTTTTCTGGTTTGATTTAAAGCTTGGAATAGTTCATCAAAGTGTGAAAAACTCACAAATTTCTTCAAAAATGGTGCGCAGTAGAGAAAAAGGGTTTTTGGAAAAAATTTGACAGGGTCTGGCCTGTTTTTGGGGTTTTTTGACAGTTTCTATCAATCAATTTTTTAATTCCAAGTGTATTTTTTCTTTTAAAGGATTTAAAAATTACTTGTAGGCTCAAATTTCAGAAAAATACCTTTTGTATGTAGGTATTTGGTTTCGGAAGATTTTCGGAGGTTTTTCAATGAAATGATGACTTCTGTAGCTTTTTTGGAGCAAAGTACAACTCCTCGGTGGTCTTCAAAGGTCACAGGGTAAATCTTTGCAGGTTTTTGGTATGAAAATGGCTAAAAGGGGATGTTTTTACAGTTGGGAAGGCGCGAGCACAGGTTAATGCAAAAGAGAAAGGAATAAATTAAGTTTCGAAGGTTTAATATGTATTTTGGTCACATTATTTCTTCATGGAATGATTGTCATGTTAGGCAGGAGAGATTGTTTTGGGTTTCAAAGGATTGAAAACCATAGTGGTTATTGCGCGGAAATTTGGTGGTAAGTGGTTTTATCTTGAACCCACGTGATCCAACGGAAAAAGGGAACATGGAGGAGAGATAAAACTGTGAAACCACCCATTTCGTGTAGATTTGGAGCTTGGGTGATCGCGCAACTTTTTTACATGATATTAAGATTTAGCCATTGGATCTGAGGCATCAATGTGAACGGTCACTATTGGTTTGGCAATTTCATTGGAATGGGAGTGGGGCTAGGGTGTTTTTTGAGAGATATGAATTTAAACTTTATAACAATGTGTTTTTAATCAATTTTACAGTTCGGGAATTTATGAAAATAGGGGGGGTAATGTTTTAATTTAAAACATTTGTGAAATGTTTCAATTTTTCATATGCGGGCATGGTATTATATATTATATAGTTTTACCAACTTTGAATAGTTTTCAAAATATAAGGGTGGGATATTTGAATAAAGATAGGTTTAGACCAATGGGTTTGTGGGGTGGGGTTTTTATATTTGCGCACATGGGATATAAAACTTTGGTCTAAACTTTAAAATAGTGGGTTAAGGGGGTTATTGATCCGGATTTATGCAAGAACACAACAGAATAAACATATAACCATAAATACAGAGATGCAGTGGAAATAACACTTCATTTCATTAATATCAAAGAACTGAAATTTGCTTATAGACAAAATGGAAATAAAACTAGCTAGGGCGCTAGTAGCTATCTCTGAGAAGAGATGTGGTGGCTACAGGCCTCTGAACTGAGTTACAATGAGGCTCGAGGGCCTATTTATTATTTAGAAACAATGGGAAATCCTAAACAGCCAAACCCTAACCCTAGGAGATGAAGCGCCAAAACTATGGGCCCCGTTTGGGTAAATTGGTGTTTCAACTTCCCAGGGGCGTAACTTTGGCATACGATCTCCGTTTGACGCGTACCATACCTCGTTAGAAAGATCTATCCGAGGACTAAAAATTTGGAACGAGCAACATCAATCCATGGACCCATGTTGCTCTCCGTTTTCCCAAAAAACGTCGTTTAGGGCCTCAAAACGGCTCCAAAAGTTTAGGACCCGAAAAACTGCTAAAAATAGTAAACTGTGCCGAAACTGAAAAACTGAAATAGACAATGGTGGAGCCCCAAGTGGAATAGGCGGGTGACCACCAATATCCACCTGGATCATTCCTCCCCCTTTAGGAAGCAATGGTCCCCATTGCGTTAAGTTCCTCCATGAGATGAGGAAATTTCTGCTGAACTTGGTCCCTGGTGAACCACTTTCCTTGGTGCAGGAGTTGGCCAGCTTTGACAACCCGATACAGTTGGATCTTCTGTTGGCGAGTGTTCTTGATTTGCATGTCCATGATACAATCTATGGTGGCCTATTCCATGCAGTCTGGGTTTAACTCTGTTGGTGTGAGTTGTTCTGCAATGTCCGAGGTGTCCAGTAGAGGTGGGAAGTAAGGACGAAGGCGATCCACATTGAAGATTGGGTGCAGACCAAGGAATGGTGGAATACTGAGCTCGAAGGCATTGTTCCCTATAGCCTTGGTGATGGTGTATGGCCCGTATCGGAGCGGGCGAAGCTTGCGGTGGGGTCCAGTGAGGCGCTCCTTCTGCAAATGTAGCCATACTTTGTCGCCCACCCGGAAGTTGTGTGGCACCCGGTGTTGATCATGGCGTTGCTTGTACTTGGCATTGGCTCTGTCCAATATATCATGAACCTGTTGGCGGATGTGTTGAATGCGCTCGATGAAGCTACTTGCTTTGTCAACTTCAGACTGGACATGGGCTGAATTGGCCTGAGCAGCTGCAAATGGCATGGCTACGTCAATGGGACATAGTGGCTGGAATCCCAAGCCCACCTGAAAGGGGCTATGGCCGATTGAACTGTGGAGAGCCCGATTATAACTATGTTGTACATAGGGGAGGCTCTCGTCCCATGTGCGTGGATGATTTGAATTGTACATGCGCAGAATGTGTACAATCATTCTGTTGACGACCTCTGTCTGGCCATCTGTTTGGGGATGGAAAGCTGTGGACTTGGTGAGCTTTGTGTCCAACATTGACCAGAGGCTAGACCAAAATGTGTCGAGGAACCTGCTATCTCGATCTGATATGATAGACTGTGGGATCCCAAAGTGCACCCACACTCGTTCAAAGAAGAGTTTAGCAGTGGCTTCTGCTGTGATATTCTTCTTACAGGCCGCCATGATGGCCATCTTCGAGAATCGGTCAACGACCACGAAAACACAGTCATTTCCATTCTTAGTAGAAGGCAGGCCCGACATGTAATCCATGGAGATGGATTCCCACGGTCGACTAGGGGTAGGTAGTGGAGTATATAGGCCTTGCTTCTTGATGGTCGGTTTGGCAATGGCATAAGCAGTGCAGGATCTGATGTGCTTCTCGACATCCTTTCGAAGGTTCAGCCAATAGAAATACTTTTGCAGGATTGCTACTGTTTTCTCAACCCCGAAATGACCAGTGACTCGACTGTAGTGTGCTTCCCATATCATCTTAGCACGCTCGCTTGAAGGAACAAAAAGGTGTCCCATGTGACATAAAAGTGCATCTTGGAGGTGAAAATTTGGAACTTGCGTACCCCCCAAGAGTGCCTTGTAAGTTTGGTCGAATTCTGGGTCACTCTCATAGAGAAGTGGCCAATCAGAAGTCTCGTGCCCACAAGAGTTGAGCACAGTGGTGAGCGCCACGATCGGTGGTCGGCTGAGGCAGTCTGCAACATGATTGGTGCTACCCTTCTTGTACTTGATGTTCAAATGAAACTGTTGCAGATATGTGGACCACTTCCGATGGCGATCATTCTGCAACTTCCCTTGTGTCTGTATGAACTGCAGGGGCCGGTGGTCTGTGTGGATGATTGTTTCCTTCCCCAAAATGTAATTCTTCCATTGTCGACAAGCTTGCACAATGGAATACATTTCTTTGTTATAAGTGGGATACTTGCGAACTGTGTCAGACAATGTCTCACTATGAAATGCCACTGGATGTCCCTGTTGAGTAAGAACTGCCCCAATAGCATACTCAGAGGCATCTGTCTCGATCTCAAATGGCCGTTGCAAGTCCGTGTGCTGATACTAGTGGTAGAACAAAAGCGGTTTCTTTTTCAATGTGTTAAATGCCTCTTCTCGTTGAGGTAGCATATAAAAGAATTTTTCTCTCGCTCCTCCTTTGGTGACTTGACTCAAGGGCGAAGTGATATGAGAGAATCCCAACACGAATCTACGGTAGAAATTAGCAAGACCCAGAAAGCTGCGAAGCTCTGTTATAGTAGTCGGGGCTGGCCAATCCCGAATGACTTGGATCTTGGCTGGATCCACATGCACCCCCTTTCATCAATAATGTATCCCAGATATTGAACCTGGGTCATGCCAAAAGTGCACTTCTCCAAATTGGCACACAACTTGTGTTGCCGCAGTGTTTGGAGGACTTGTCGGTTGTGGTGAAGGTGCTCTTCCCAAGTCCGGCTGAAGATCAGAATATCATCCAAGTACACCACTACAAATGAGTTGGTGAATGGCCGCAAGATGTCATCCATCATCCTCATGAAGGTGGCAGGAGCATTCGTCAACCCAAAAGGCATGACCAGCCATTCGAAAAGGCCTTCCTTGGCTTTGAAGGCAGTCTTCCACACATCGGAGGGTTCAATTGGTACCTGGTGATACCCAGACTTCAGGTCGATCTTGCTGAAATATTTTGCACCTTTGAGTTGGTCCAGAAGTTCATCAATCCGTGGGATTGGGTACCTATTCCGAACAGTGATCTTGTTCAGCGCCCGATAGTCAATACAGAGTCTCCACGTCCCATCCTTCTTCTGTACCAACACGATCGGGCTCCCACAGGGCGATGAACTTGGTCTGATGTGACCTTTCTGCAACAGCTCCTGAATCTGCCTCCTGATTTCATCATTCTCCAGAACAGAGCGCCGATAGATCGGTCCATTAGGTAGCGGCGCACCGGGGGTCAGATCAATCGGGTGCTTGACCTGACAGTGCAGAGGAAACCCTGTGGGTGAGGTGAATATGTCTCCGTACTCCTCCACAACCTTATCCATTTGTTGTTGTTGTGCAAAGGAGCCCTGTCTGGAGGTCGTGGCCACAGTCTTCTTCTTGCCCTGGGGGCGGATCATCAGGAAAACGAATTTCCCGGTTTGGGAAATGAGCTTACTGCATTGTTTTGCAGTAACCAAAGAGATAGTCGTAGGAGGTGGTACCTCTGGTATCCTGTACAACTTATTTCCCAAAGTAATAATAACAGCACGAGGTCGAGACTCATACACAGCATGACGCTTCCACAAGTATGGTTGTCTTAATAATACATCAGAAACATCAATAGGAGCAACGTCACATAATACCTCATCCGTGAAGGGCTTGATGCTATAGGGAAGGCGGCACTGCTGGCTGACGCGGAGATCTCGTCCTTGGTGAAGCCACCCGATGGTGTATGAATGTGGGTGAGCTGTGGTCGGCAAGCCCAACCGCTTCACGGCGTCTGCTGAAATGAGGTTCTTTTGGCTCCCATTGTCGACAATGAACTGTACAGGGGAGCCCTTTACCCACATCTGGGAGTGGAAGAGACGTTCCTTCTCCTCTGGATCTTCCGGTTCCTCCTTCTGGACCTTTGTAGTGGCAACAGTGGCGTTGGGCTCCGCATCAATAATCTGTTTCCCTTTTTCATTCCCCTTTTCAGGTTCTGATTCGGAGTCAGAGCATGCATCTGACTCAGAAGCCCTCATCTCGGCCACTAGCGACTGCTTTGCCCGACACTCACTTGTGTTGTGAGTGGAGCTCTTATGGAACTCACACCACTTTCCCGTGTCCTTCTTTGGCTTTGCGGTGCTGTTCTTTTCTTGTGGCTTCGATGAGTTGTCTTTAGCCTCCATGCCTTGGCTCTGTCCTTTGTTCTGCGGTTTGGAAGCACCTTTCCCTTGCTTTTGATTCGCAGATCCATAGTCTCGCTTCTTCTGCGTGAATTTCTGCTCAATCTTGGCAGCATACCGGTATGCTGTACCAAGCGAGGAGATGTTGAGGAACTCCATTTCGTCCTGAATGTATATGTGCAGACAGCTGCGATACTTTAGCACTAGATGTTTCTCTGAATCTTTGATACCCAACTTTGTGCGCAGGGTATGGAATAGATTCGTCAGCTCATGCACATCTTGATCCCTTTATTGTCACAATGTGGTCCATTGTATGTACTTGTCCTCATAGCTCCCCACGGGATAGTACTGTTCCTTGACGGCGTCTCAGAAAGAATTCCAAGTTGGTATGGCCGAGAACAGAGAGGGTTCCGTCTGGTCCTTGTTCTCACAGTAGGTTTCCCACCAGTCCTTAACATGGGGAGTAACTTTGAGGAGTGAAAAAATAATCTTCTCCTGGTCTGAAAAGTCATGAACCGAGAAATATCCTTCTAACAGATTCAACCATCTATCTACGGCATCTGCGTCTATTTGACCCTCAAATATGGGAATGTCAAAATTTACTTGTACTCAGTGTTGGGATTCGCGCTCCAGAGTAGTCACTGGAGCAGACAAGGCCACGGTGCAGTCGTTGAAGGATCTGAACAAAGTTATCCATCATCAAGTTCCTTTGTTTTTCGAGGGCCTCCTCGAGCAATATTTTGATAGGATCTCCTGCTCCCTCATCTTTCTTTTCGTCCCCCATGGGCGTCCGTCGAGGTTTGCGAGGCTGATCTTACAAAGGTTCCACCAGATCAAGCCCTAGCTCCTTATACCCCGACCTCGTTGGGGACATGCAAAGAAGGATCGAGAAAAAGCAGACCGCTCTGATACCACTGATCCGGATTTATGCAGGAATGCAACAGAATAAACATATAACCATAAATACAGAGATGCAGCAGAAATAACACTTCATTTCAATAATATCAAAGAACTGAAATTTTCTTACAGACAGAATGGAAATAAAACTAGCTAGGGCGCTGGTAGCTATCTCTGAGAAGAGATATGGTGGCTACAGGCCTCTGAACTGAGTTACAACATGGTATTCGTTATATCATTGTGAAACAATGGGAAACTTGAAACAAATAAAAACCCTAACCCTAGGAGATGAAGCGCCAAAACTATGGGCCCCGTTTGGGTAAATTGGTGTTTCAACTTCCCAGGGGCGTAACTTTGGCATACGATCTCCGTTTGACACGTACCATACCTCGTTAGAAAGATCTATCCATTTTCCCAAAAAACATCGTTTAGGGCCTCAAAATGGCTCCAGAAGTTTAGGACCCGAAAAACTGCTAAAAATAGTAAACTGTGCCGAAACTGAAAAACTGAAATAGACAATGGTGGAGCCCCAAGTGGAATAGGCGGGTGACCACAAATATCCACCTAGATCAGTTATTTTAAATATAATGGAATTAATAACATACAGGTAGGTGTAGTTAGGAATTTAATACAATAAGTTAGGTCTTAATATGAAAAAGGGTAGTAACATGGAAACAAAACACATGTTAATCTCTAACTGAAGTCTAAATCATAACAAAGTAAAGCATTGTTTCCTTTTAATATTATTTCACTTATACTTAGGATAAATGCATTTTGAGGATTTTATGAATGATTTTGAAAGGGAATGAGATTAGCTATTAAGGCTTTATATTTACTAAGTAAAAAATAGGTTTTTTACTTAGGGAAAAGAGATTATGATTTATGAATGAAGGGAGAATCTTGATGAATGTTGTTTTAATGTAGGAACTCAATATTTTTTCAACTAACCAGTCATCGAGCCTTGGGTCCAGTCCCAAAAAAAGTCATATAAATGCTTTGAGCCTTTTTTACTAATATTTTAGAATACTGAATACCTGTGGGGGAGAGGAAATTAGTAGTTTCGCCCAATGATGCTTTATTACATGATTGCTCAACTGCTTTCTACCTACCCAACTTTATTTCTAACATTTTTTTTCTTCATTTTTTGTAGGTGCATTTAGGCTTGCAACCTTAAAACATTTTTCTTTCAAAGCATAAAAATATATAATTCTACCTTATTTCATCCAAGGGCTCAGATTAAATTTTTGAGCTCCTCATTATTCTCTACCTATCTATTTATTTGTCAAGTTTAAACTATTTGACAAATCTTTATTCTCTATCTAAAACATGAGATTGAAAGCATGAAAAGTTAAGATTAAATTGTTTAACTGATCATGGATTATGGCATTTATTGACACTCTGCACATAATCATTATTCTTGTAGTAAAAGTTAAAGTAGTGGCATTTGGACTTTCTCACTTTCATGTCTTATTTTATCTCTTTTTCTTTTTGGATCTATATTTTTCTAAGTCCTTTGATTTTTCTTTTAGGACTTTTTACCCTCTTTTTGGCTTTCTATTATTTTTCATTTTTTCAAAATATGGGAAATCAACTTGTAGAAAGCAAGGTATGTACATATTTACAAGACTATCAAAGTCAATTCAAAATTTTATGAACCCTATTATTATAGGACCCTAATAGTGGCTCCACATGGGGATGGAATTTCTTGGTGAAATGTCAAGAACTTTAAGACTAGTATCCTTTGGAATTTGACTATGATGACCTTGTAAATGTCTTCTGATATCTAAAATTTATTCATACTTATGATATTTACCTCTCAAAGCTTACTTCCTTCTCTCCGAGCTTCGAAACATCCAATCCAATCTAAACTCTGCAATGTATATGTTCAATCATCAAAGTGAATAAAAACTAACTATTTGTTAACTTAGGAGAGTAGTAGTGCTTCAAAATTCTACCATTAACTGGTCCTTCTTGTAGATCTGTTCCATCCATTTCTTTCAAAAAGAAAGCATTATTACCTCTATATCCATAAATCACATAATGTCATTTCCACATCAAATCAAATTTTCCATGTTTTCCTTTGTCTTCTCTTATGGAATCCCACTTTAACACTTTATCTCCAATGTATAAATCATCATCTTTACTCTTTTTATCAAAAAATTTCTTGATCTTATCCTGAAAGACTTGATATTTGATATAAACTTCTTCCCGTGTTTGTTACAATTGAATATTTTGATTGATCCTTCTTTGAATGCCATTTGTTTCAACTTGTAACTCTTGGATAATTTTCATCACTGGTACACCTAGGGAGGATGGAAAAAGAGCATCCATTCCATAAAAAAGTTGGTAAGGGGAAGTACCAATGGATTTTTTAGTAGTAAGTCTATCTGCCCATAAGGCATTGACTATCTTCTTATTCCAAGTCTTTTTATTGTCTTCAAGTAAATTTTTTATCATGTTTACAAGACTCTTGTTTGAGGATTCAGCTAGGCCATTACCTTGGGGGTAATATGCAGTAGAATGACCTAAGGTAAAATGGTATTTGTGGCAAAAGTCAATCATTTTATTGGATTTGAATGCTGCTGCATTTTTAGTAATTATCTTTTGGGGACATCCAAATCTTGAAAGAATGTTGTTTTCTAGGAAAGAGATAATGACAGTATTTGTGGCTTGTCTGGAAGGTATGGCTTCAATCCACTTGGTAAAATAATCAGTGGCTGTCAAAATCCACTTATGTTGGCCTGAAGATGGAGGGTGAATTTCACCAATGAAGTCTAAACCCCATTGTTGAAATGAAAATTCAGTTGAAATGGGCTTTAAAGGGAGGGGTAATAATTTCTTTTTACCCTCAAAATTTTTTCACTTATGACATGAGGTTACATACTTTAACCAGCTCCTGAGATCTTGTCTGTAGTATTTTTCCAATATAAGTGTCCTCCACAGTCACCTGCATGAAATTATTCAAGTATTTTGTTAGCTTCTTCCTTTAATAAACAATTTAACAAAATCCCACTATGATCTCTCCAAAAAAGTACATTTTCTAAAATACAAAATCTTACCGCCTTTAGTTTTAAAAATCTAGCTTTGGATCTTGACAATCCAGGAGGAGCTTGTAAGTTTATGAGTACAAATATGATATATGTATACCAAGGTGAATTTCAAAAGGCTTCACTAATCGTTAGAGTCGCCATCTCTTCCTGATCATCTACTTGGGCAATAAAATTTATGTCTGTGGCATTACAATTAGCTTCAACCATAAGTCTGGCTAATCCTTGACCTTTGATGAGTTTTGTGGGTTTTATCTTTATGTCATATTCTAAGATAGTGGAAATCCACTTACCTCTTCTTCCATTAGGACCACCCTGAGTAATAATGTCTTTTACTACAGAATTTGGGACATAGGCAATGATATGAGAGTAGAGAATATAAACTCTGAAGTCTTTAATGGCCTTAACCAAAGCTAAGGCTTGTTTTTCCATAATCTTGTACTTCAAAGGGGAATATCTAAGGGTCTTACTAAAGAAAGCTATGGGCTATTCAAATCCCTGGTCATTTTTCTGCAGTAAAACTGCAACAATGATGTGTTCTAAAGCAAATGAAAAAATTATGAAATCTTTCTTAAAGTCAGGACTTATTAGGAATAGATTTTTAGTTAAGGTTTGTTTGATGGAATCAAATGACTGTTTGGCCTCAATAGTCCATTTAAGAACTAAATATTTTTTAAGCATGTTATTTAGTTCTCTAATTATCTCAGCTAAATTGGATATGAATCTTCTTAAAAAATTAATCTTACCAAGAAAGGCTTGTAACTTTTGATGTTTCTTGGTGGAATGATGTTAAGAATTGCTTCTATCCTAGTAGGATCTATTCTAATTCCTTCTTTAGAAATTATGTGTCCAAGTAACTTGCCTTATTCTAATCCAAATAACTTTTCTTAGGGTTTAAAGAGATGCCAAATTTCCTGCATTTAATAAAAACTTTTCTCAAATGATCCAAGTGTTCATTGTCAGTTTTGGAAAAAACAGTAATTCCATCTAAGTAAATTACTAAGAAATTATGTATTTTCTTTGTAAAATCTATTTCCATAGCTCTTTGAAAGGTTTCCCCTGCATTCATTAGACCAAAAGGAATTTTTACATACATAAAAGTGCCCCAAGGAGTAGTAAATGTTGTTTTGGCTTGATCTTATTTTTGGACTAAGATCTGGTTGTATCCTGAAAAACCATCTAAAAGTGATATCCTAGAAGAGCCAACTACCCTTTGTAATATATGATCCATTTTAGGTAAAGGGTAATTATCTTTCAAGGACACTTTGTTTAGATTCCTAAAGTTGACACATAATCTAATCTCTCATGTTTTCTTTCTTGTTGGAACTAGGTTGGAAACCCAATCAGAATATTTGATTGGTGCAATTATCTGCGAATCATACATTCTTTTCATTATTTTTATATCAAAGGAAATAAAAAATGGTTAATTCTTCTCAAATTTTGTTTAAATGGCTTTTGGTCTTCTTTTATTGGAATTTTATGTTGGATTTTGTTGGTGTCATAAGATTTGACATCCTCATAACTCCAAGCAAAGACATCTTGATATTAGTTTAAAAGAGTAATGTATTTTTCCTTTTCTTGTTGAGGTAATGTTTTGGAAAGTTTGATTATTTTGGGTTTTAACTCTGTACCAATGTTGCATTCTTCTATATCAGATCTAACTGGCTCCATTTTAGGTTTTCTAGCTACATCATTTGAGTCAAAAAGATCTTCTAAGGGAGTTAAACCTTTGGGTAAGAAATCATCCTTAAGATTCAATATGTCAGATTCATCATCAATAATTTCTTCAATCTCTACTTTCTCTAAGCTATCTAGATCTAATTGACTAAATCAAGTTGGTTTAGCAAATTTTATTCTATTTACATCTATGTTATTTAAATCTGTTTCACAATCTAAATCATGATCTATAGTACAATCTGTATCTATCTTACAGTTCTGAAACTCACCTTCATTGTTCATAAACTTGTAAATTTGTTCATCTTGAGAAAAAATTTGCTAATACTTAAGGTTTTCTGGAATTACTGGCCTATGTTTGACTTCAGCAGTATATTTGTGATTAGGTTGGAATGGTAAATTGCATGTACTAGGAAATTTTGCTAGACAGTGAGCCTGTATATTTTGTTTTCTAGGTATAGTAACAAATTTACATTCCAATAAATCATCAGTTAAATCTATCACAGTGTCTCTGTATCTGCTTAGTATAGGTTTGTATACAAAATATACTCCATTTACTTGTTTTATGATCAACTCTGAATTTCTCATGATTAATATTCTTTTACCTCCTAAGTTCCTAATAATTTGGAGTCCTAGAATGAGGGCTTCATACAAAGCGATATTATTGGTACATTTGAAATTGAGCCTGAAAGCATGGCCTTTTGAGTGATTAGTCTCCATGCTGGTTATCCAAACTCTTGCTCCTGCTCCTAATTTATCTACTGAACCATCAAAGTCTAAATTCCATAGAGATTCATGAAAGATATTATCATTTTTGGGTGTTTTCTTTTTCTCTATTAGTTTAGTTTGGATTTCATTAGTTTCAGAGTTACATAAGATAAAAGAATTAAGGTCATTTGGTGTAGAGTAAATTGGGTAATTTATAGATCTTTCTGCACTACTGACCATGTAATTCATCAATTTTTCCCTATATAACTTTTTAGGCTGACCAAAAACTGATAGAGTAGCATAAGACATGTCCAATTGTAGAGATCCCTGTAACTTTGCTCCCCGTGAGCGGCAAAGTAACATTCCATATTTAGGTGGGATATCAGCTACTATAATGTCCATTAATATACTCTTACCAGGATATTGAACTAGTGTTACACACAAATCTTTGATTAAACCTAGGCATTTAACTTTACTTGAATCAAAAGAAAACAAATATTTTTAGGGCCTTGTAATTTCTAGATTGACAGTTTCCATTATGGCTTTAGGAATTAGATTATGGGAAGCTCCTGAATATAGCATGGCATTGTGTAAAATTTTATCATGAATGGTAAGACTGATATAGAATGGAGGAACTACTCCATCTGCATGTTTTCCATTCACATCTGGGCCAAAAATCAACTCTGGCTGATCATCATTTAGATTTATGGAATCTTCTCCATCATTCATGTTTAATTTTTTAGTTATGGTTGATTTATACAATTCATGTTTTACCAATTCAGTCAGAGGAATTGGTATTTTTAGCTTTTCAATTTCAGATTGTATGTTGAATGTAGGTTGAGATTTACTGATTTGAATCAATTCTTCTTTAGTAACTGTAGTTTGTGTTGGTTTGTCTTGTTTTTCTACAGTTATGTTTTCATTTTCAATTGGTTTAATGTTCTCTGTTTGAGTTTCTTGTGTTTTACTGCTCCTAAATTTATTTTCAGGGATTTTTTTTGAAGCAGTAGATGTTCTTTTAGACTTAGAATTATCAGCAGATGTTTTTGAAGTAGCAGTTTTTAGATCCACTGATTTAGGGTCAATAGAAGGTATTTTAGGATCTAAATTTGTTGTTTTAACAAAAATAGAAGCTTTAGCAGCAGTATATTTCTTTGAATCTTTTGCAGCTTGAGAAACTTCATCAGTAATATCAACAATTTTAGGGCTTGATGCATTTTTAGGACTATAAATGTTTTGGGCAGAACTAGATTTTTTCTTATTTTCCCTTGGGAGAATTTGCAGAACTTTTGTTTTGGGAGCTTCTACTGTTTTCTTATTTTGATTTTGGGACGTTTTCTTGGTAGAAGACTTATTGTTTTTATTATTTCTAAGGTTATATTGACTGTGTATTTCATTTATAGCATAATCATAACCTTGTTTATAATCAAAGGATTCACTTGAATCTAATTTGAGTTGTTGGAGTTCAAATAATTCCTGATCTTCCTGAGTGAAAAAAAATAGTATTATTATCATCAATTCCCATTAGATTTATTGCATCCTCATCATCATCATTATTCTGAGAACTTTCAGCGTAGTTCTCTTGGAATGGGGGCCTTATTGTTTGGTCTAGGGCTATTTCTTTTTCTTTTCCTGAATATGTGGTTTTTCTAAAATTGGGATTTCTGATTTGTTGTTGGTTATCCCACTGAGGTCTCCTTTCTATGTTGTCTAATCTATCCATCATCCTGTCTAAATTTTTAGCTAACATGTCTATTTTTTAGTCTGAATTGGAAGTTTCTTCTTTAATGGTCACTCTTCTCTCATTTCTTAGTCTAGATTTTCTGGATAAAATGTTTACTTCTACACTAACAACATCTATTTGCATTCTTTCTAAGGTTTTTGCATTTCTTTCCCTCAATTGATAAGCCATGTCCATGTCAAATCCATTAGGGAATTTGAGTAGGACATTATCAGGGGTGGGTTTAATATTTGCAGGGATGGAGTTGTAAATACTGTTATATCTAGTGCAATAGTCTTGGACTGACTCATTTGGAGCTCTTCTCATGGCATCAAATTCAAACAATATCTGGAGTGGATTCTTTTTCTTTCCCATTTATTTAAAAACACTCTATGAAATACAGCTAAATCAGTTACACTACCAGCAGCAAAACCTATAAACCACTTCTTAACCTCTCATGTTAATGTTTGTGCAAATAACCTCATTTGAACATCAGAATCATCAATCTCATGGAGTTCAAAGAAATCTGTCATTTTATTTATATGTTGCTGAGTTGTATAATGGGTAGTGGCATCAAACTATGGTATCTTACTCTGATAGTCTTGAGGCATGTCATGAAGTTGTTGTGGTAAGACTAGGGGAGCATATCTAGCAGCCATAGCTTGAAGTTTAGCTTGGCTGGGAGGTAAAGTAGAAGTGCTTGGGGCTGTGCTGGAAATGATAGCTAATGAACTAAAAGTTGTAGTTGAAGTGTTGGGAAATGAAACTAGAATGTATATGGAACTACTAGGGAATGAGGATGATGTGTTTAAAAAATTAAAAGGTGAGATAATGGATATAGTGGATGAAGTGAGTGGTGGAAATAGTACTCTAGGCTGTAAAGGTAATTTATGGATAAATGGATCTGTAGATGAGTTGGTAGTGGAAGTTATATATGATGTAACAACATACAGAGATGAATATTTAGCTGGTATTATTGTGGTATGTAACTGAGAAACTGGAGGTTTGTTTGCGTAGGTTAATAATTGAGCTAATTCAATAGCCGTCATCAATATCTTTGAGAATAGTAACATTAATTTCTTCAATTTTACTCTGATCTTGAACTTTCTTTGGTTTAAAATTTACTGTAATATTTTTTTGTTTTGTATTCAAGAATTAAATAAAAATAAGGCCTAAAGCAACAGTTTTCAAATCACTTTCAGATTTACTTCTAAATAAATAATGCTCGAATTTTAGATCAAAATTAATATCTTGCAAACTTACTAACTCTTGTGGTAATGAATTGACTCTTTTTAATGATACTTTAGCTTCCAAATCTTCTAACTATTTTTTCTTTTTACCAATTCAGTCTGGGTTATCTACTATAACAACAAGTTTAGGATCTGGGTTAGACCTGATATAATAAACTTTCCTAGAAGCCATAATTACTGTTTTCAGTACCCACAACTTATAAAAGTAATCTTAAATTAAAAGGATGTATAAAATGATTTTCTTTAAGACTAGTTTTATGACTGAGGATTGGTTAGTTCCCCAGTATGGTCGCCAATAATGTTATCACTCTAGTAATTCTAAAGTTGTGATATTTTGGTTTTTAGTAAAATAATACTAGAGGTAACCACAAACCAACTTCAAACTCTAGGATCTATCCTTCCTAGGGTTCAGATAGGGCTCTCTCTTTAAAATTTGTCTTTGTTTCAACTTGTAAATATTAGGCTAGTTATGAATGTGTAGCTTTGGCTTTGCTTTGGTAGATTTGGTGGGAAAAATCACTTGAAAGGAAGGATAGTGGGAAATATATTTGTCCATTGGGCTATGGAGTCAAAATCAAGAAAACAGGACTGGGATCAAGGCTAAAAGGTCAAATGTTTTCAGAGCAAGATAGATAACCCTTGAAGATCTTGGAAAGTTGTTTTTATGAGGTGGTATGATTGGGATAAAAGGCACTTAAGAATCTTTTGATCCAGAAAAGGAAGTAGTAGGAAGAGGTCAAACGAGAGAGGGAGCAATTAAGGGTTCCCTACACTAGAAATCAGAGGAAAACATATAAATGATAACTAGTTAAAAACAAGGCGCTTTTAACAAATCCTGTAGTAATGCTCCTAGTTATACGTTCAGATTTAGAATAAACATAAATGGATGCATGTAAGAAAGAAATATAACAATGACAAGTGAGGAAATACTTCCCTCCAAATAGCTCATCACAGGAATCCTGAAATATGATGCCAATTGTTTTAATCCAGCCTGCTAACTCGAAATTTGACACATAAAAGCTTTGAAGTCCAAGAAGAAATGACTATAACAATCCCACAAATTTTATTCCACACCAAAATAATTATAAAGATGAAGTATTTATACATATTTCTTTACAAAATATCCTAGAAGAATTCTAGGAATTATCTTAGGAAAATAAAATATCTTTACAACAATAATAGAGACAACTGCTTAACAAATCAGCAAGTTGTCCTATTTATCCAAAAGAAATAGAAACTGTTTAGAGGATAAGATGCAACTGACTGCCTTGGTGTCCTCCTTACTGGCTCTTAGATATGTTTTGGAATGTGATCTGCCTTGTCTGATAATCTTTCTCGAATACTCTTTATTCATTGATACTCTTTATTTGTTGATACTCTTTAACCATAATAAAAAATTGTTTACTACTGTAAAACAATCTTTTTTGACTGTAAATTAGAAAACAGTTTTCTTCCTTCTTTGATCTATCTGTCTTTTATCCTTCATAATAAAACTGTGAGTGCTTGCCAATCCTCATCTTTAGGAATTTGTATTTTCTTTAATTTCCTAAATTTTTCATCAACTTCAGTATATCTAGAAAAGGTTGGCTAGATGACAAACAAGTGTTTTATCTCATGTTGTAAGTAGAATAAATCTTCAAAACTCTCGAGTAACACTTTTCCTGTTGGTATGCCTTGAACTGATGGTTTATTTACCTGTTCTTCTGCAAACTCTCTAATATTCTTATCATAGTCATTCTGAGGCATTAGTTTATCATTAATGACCATAATGTCAGGAAGTCCTTCTTGTCTCAAATTTGTAAACTTAACCATAGATCTGGTTATGGAAGTATTCATGCTTTCACACTTTTCTTCAAGTTGCCTCATCAGATTTTTCTTTGTAGTAACTTTCCTAATTTCTAGGATAGTTTCAGTTCTGTCTGTAATCTTGAGTTCTTCTAACTCCTGTCTATTTTTGTTGTTAAGGAAGGTGATTAGCCTTAGATCTTACTCTGGTTTGTCAGCTAGTTCATTTTGAGTCTTTTGAATTTCTTCTTGTGCTTTTAGTAATAACTCTCTTTGCTCAAAAATTATTTGAATTGAAGGCCATACATCATGGATGGCTTCAATGACATTGTTCCACGGGTAGTTTTTGATGTATGATATTTGCTCTTTTAATGTCAATTCCTTCTGCAATTTCTTCAACTCTTCATTCAATCTGATGGAATTATGTTCATGTGTCTTTTCATTTATCTGAGCCAATTTATTTGACTTCTCAATATTTTCTACCATCTTTCTCAACCTGTTAATCTCATTTTCCTTTAAAGACGTTTCTTCCATTTCTTTCACTATTTTGCTGGCATCATTTGTAAGTTTTACTGCCATTGTAGATGATTCAGTAGCTGAGGTTATGGAAGAAGTCACTGGCACTACAATAGCCAGTGGTTCTTTGGGTGCCAGATCTTCGGCTAAAGTTGAAGGCACTATTGCAGTGATTATTGGAATAACTATAGGAATCTCCAGTTCTTTCACTATTTCCTTTTCTTGGACAAGTTTGTCCATCTGTATTTCCATCTCCTTAACCTGGGTTGTTAGCTGTAAGATGATATTCATCATGTCATATTTTTCACTCTGTTCCTGTATGATTTCTTTTGTTTGAGGATGTTCACTTTGAGGAAGTTTGAGTTGTTTCCTCAAAGCTGCTATATCTTTATTTTTCTTCTTCACCAATAATTCTGCTGCTTTGATATTAGCAGGGTCATATCCCACCTATAACACTAGTTCTTCTAAGGCTTTTATCCTTAGATCCTTAGCATATAATGAGGCTTTTTCCATCTTCATCTGATATTGAATGTTGGAGATGGTGTTTTGGAGCTTCTGAGCACTCATGGCTTTATTTGTGACAGTAGAATACAGCATTTCAGAGGTCTTTCTATGGAATTTAATTTGATCAAGAGCATGGATCTTATCTGTTTGGACTTCCAAATCAACTTTCTTATAATCTGCCACTGTCTTAGGAGATTTTACTGTGGGCTGCAACACTGACATGATTAGCTTTTTATTAGAATAATCAAATGCAGAAAGGAGCCTATTTCGTACACTTGGATTTTGTTTTAGATATTGAGAATAAATATTATTCTTTATCTCTTCCTTCTTCATTTTAATCTGCTTATATTTCTCTTTGATATCCAAATCCTTTTCCTTAGCTGCCTGTGAGGAAGAGGCTTCCATGCTTTGCTATCTTTCCATCAACTTTGTGTCTTCATTGTTGATTTTTTCTTCATTCTGATTTTTAGTAGTAGGCTCATTGATAATCACAGTAGCAACTTTTGTCTCTGGAATATTTGTATTGGTATTTAAAAGCTCCATTTCTTCCACATCAATTGTCACTTTTCCTTTACCTGCTGAATCTAATTTGGGCCTTTCGTTATATATGAGTTTGAACTTCGTTTCAGTTGTAGTTTCTACCACATAGGCTCCTTCTTCCCTTACTATTTTAGTGGACTTCTCTGGCTGATTTACAGTCTCTAAGGTATGACTAGTATTACCTTTGTTCATTGCATCTGTTAAAGTGTTTTCAGTCCATTCAATCTGATTTTCAAACTTTTCTATTTCTAGTTTTGCTTCATGGATGAAGGATGTTAACTTGCATTTACCCTTAGCTTACTCAAGATCCCTTGTGGATCATAGTTGGAAGGGAAACTCTCTTCAAATTTGTATTCCAATAACTAATTTCCTGCTTCTTTCTCTGCATCCCTGTGATTGCATATGAATGGCCCTATCTGATTCTTAAGTTTGAATTGTGTCTTCTTCTTAGTTGCCATAAAATTTATGGAATCAGAGTTTAGGATCTGCCTGATATACTCCAGGGCAAATATCCTCATTGAAGGATGTTTGGGTAACTTGAAAGGTAACAAGTTTGATCCAAAGACTTTGATCTCGATATATTATTCATACAAATACCAGTCACCAATCTTACTCTGCTCTGACAACTGCAATATCTTTTTCTTTTCTTCATTTATTCTTGGCTGCTCTACTTTGGTTAACATTGTGATCACTGGATGTAAAAATAACTCTGAAAATTCTAAATATGTGAAATCTGTGCTTTATTTTCTGAGCAAGGATGTCCCGAAAATTACAGATAGAGGATTTACCTCTATGTCAAGTTTTTGGAGAGTAACTGGAAAATTATCTGATTGGAAGTATAAAAACATATGGAAAAGGTAGGAGGTATATCTGAACACTCTCTCAATTTGCAAATTGGTCAATTGATAATGAATATTATCAGCAATGAAACCATCATAATCAAATATTACTGATGGGGATTGACCTGGGGAGAAAGTGGATAGGAATCCCAAAATGGACTCATCTGTGTGTTCATCAGTAAAATATCCAAGGATGAAGGAAAGCATGGAAATCACATGTCTTGAACCTTCAGGGAATTTAGTAGTAGAATATGGGGGATTTAGCTTAGGAATTTCTACATGCAAAGGCATAAATGTCTGAAAAATCATGAATCTTTTGGGAAAATATAGGCCAATCTATAACTTGGTGAGGGCCTCTATAGATAAAGGGACTTCTTGGGGGTCAGGATAAAGCTGTAGCATCTAGTTAATTTATTCTACATAAATGGTAAAAATCACATCATTATTGGTATTTACAATGGCTCTTTGCTCAGGCACATAATGTTGTTGAAATAACCTAGTGACCTCCTAACATGGGTGAGTTAATGGGACAACATATTTGGGTAAATGAGATTCCCAAATATGGACTTCTTCTTGATCATCTAAAGACTTCTCATAGCACCAATTATGGATATCTAGCAGGTTAAATTCAACAATGGGATCTGCTATCTTGTAATCAGTATCAACTAGTGGGATGTGTTCAATATCAATAACAGATGGTTGAAGAGGATTTACAACAATAGCAGTATTTGAATTCATGATAGGGGTAGGTTTAGGTACTTTGGAACCTTTAGGGTTGCTTGTACTCTACTTCTTAGGCATTTTGATCTACTTCTGCAAGTTTAGATAGTTTGCAAAAATAATTTACTTTAGCAGAGGATTTCTTGGATAAATTTAGCAAAGTATAGCATTTTTATTCGGGCTTTCTTCTCAATTAGGTCTATGAAAGAGTTTTATAGTCTTTTAGCTGGTTTAAAACAATAAACAAGGGTTTCTTGAGTATTTTAATGGAAAATTGGGCTACAACTCTTTTGAAAAGGGTCACAGAGGATTAGGATACCTGCAGAGGTTTTCTGGTTTGATTTAAAGCTTGGAATAGTTCATCAAAGTGTGAAAAACTCACAAATTTCTTCAAAAATGGTGCGTAGCAGAGAAAAATGGTTTTTGGAAAAAAATTGACAGGGTCAAGCCTATTTTTGGGGTTTTTTGACAGTTTCTATCAATCAATTTTTAAATTCTAAGTGTGTTTTTTCTTTTAAAGGCTTTAAAAATTACTTGCAGGCTCAAATTTCAGAAAAAATACCTTTTGTATGCAAGTATTTGGTTTTAGAAGAGTTTCAAAGGTTTTTGAATGAAATGATGACTTATGTAGCTTTTCTGGAGCAAAGTACAGAACCTCGGCGGTCTTCAAAGGTCACAGGGTAAATATTTGCGGGTTTTTGGTATGAAAATAGCAGAAAATGGCTGAAAAGGGATGTTTTTACAATCGGGAAGGTGTGAGCACAGGTTAATGCAGAAGAGAAAGGAATAAATTAAGTTTCGAAGGTTTAATAGGTATTTTGGTCACATTATTTCTTCATTGAATGATTGTCACGTCAAGCAGGAGAGACGGTCTTGGGTTTCAAAGGATTGAAAACCATAGTGGTTATCACGCGGCAATTTGGCGGTAAGTGTTTTTAGCTTGAACCCATGGGATCCAACAGAAAAAGGGCACGTGGAGGAGAGATAAAACTATGAAACCACCCATTTTGCGTAGATTCGGAGCTTGGGTGATCGCGCAACTTTTCTACGCGATATTGAGATTTAGCCGTCGGATCTGAGGGATCAATGCGAACAGTCGCGATTGGTTTGGGCATTGCATTGGAATGGGAGTGGGGCCAGGTTGTTTATGGCGGGATATGACTTTAAAATTTATAACAATTTGTTTTTAATAAAATTTATAGTTCGGGCATTTATGAAAATAGGCGAGGGGTAATGTTTTAATTTAAAACATTTTTGAAATGTTTCAATTTTTCATATGCAGGCATGGTATTATATATTATATAGTTTTACCAACTTTGAATAGTTTTCAAACTATAAGGGAGGGATATTTGAATAAAGATATGTTTAGAGCAATGGTTTTGTGGGGCGGGGTTTTTATATTTGCACACATGGGATATAAACTTTGGTCTAAACTTTAAAATAGTGGGTTAAGGGGGTTATTTTAAATATAAGGGAATTAATAACATATGGGTAGGTGTAGTTAGGGATTGAATACAATAAGTTAGGTCTTAATATGAAAAAGGGTAGTAACATGGAAACAAAACACATGTTAATCTCTAAGTAAAGTGTAAATCATAGACAAAGTAAAGCATTGTTGCCTTTTAATATTATTTCACTTATACTTAGGATAAATGCATTTTGAGGATTTTATGAATGATTTTGAAAGGGAATGAGATTAGCTATTAGGTTTTTATATTTACTAAGTAAAAAATAGGTTTTTTACTTAGGGAAAAGAGATTATGATTTATGAATGAAGGGAAAATTTTGATGAATGTGGGTTTAATGTAGGAATTCAATATTTTTTTAATTAACCAGTCATCGAGCCTTGGGTCTGGTCCCAACAAAAGTCAGAGAAATGCTCTGAGCCTTTTTTCTGATAGTTTAGAATACTGAATACTTGTGGGGGAGAGGAAATTAGTAATTTCGCCCAATGATGCTTTATTACATGATTGCTCAACTGATTTCTACCTACCCAACTTTATTTCTAACATTTTTTTCTTCATTTTTTGTAGGTGCATTTAGGCTTGAAACCTTAAAACAATTTTCTTTCAAAGTATAAAACTATCTAATTCTACCTTATTTCATCTGAGGGCTCACATTAAACTGTTGATCTCCTCATTATTCTCTACCTATCTACTGATTTGTCAAGTTTAAACTATTTGACAAATCTTTATTCTCTATCTAAAACATGAAATTGAAAGCATGAAAAGTTAATATTAAACTGTTTAACTAATCATGGATTATGGAATTTATTGACACTCTGCACATAATCATTATTCTTGCAGTAAAATCAAAAGTAGTGGCATTTGGACTTGCTCACTTTCATGTCTTATTTTATCTCTTTTTCTTTTGGGATCTATATTTTTCTCAGTCCTTTGATTTTTCTTTTAGGAATTTTTACCCTCTTTTTGGATTTTTATTATTTTTCATTTTTTCAAAATATGGGAAAACAACTTGCAGAAAGCAAGGTATGTACATATTTACAAGACTATCAAAGTCAATTCAAAATTTTATGAACCCTATTCTTATAGGACCCTAACAGCATGTACGAAGTTTACAATTTTTTTTCTTGTTTAGAATATCGTAGTTAGAGTAGAATTTTAATAATATAAGATTATTGGGATTCATAAATCATAAATTATTTTCATTCAGATTGAATTTAAGAGGGATCATATAGTCTTGAAGGAATAGAGTCATTGAAGTTGTCTACACATAATTCTAGAGGAAAATTTCAATTTAATTTAAGATGTTCATGTATCAAAAATTTCATCATAAAGACTTAGAGGAGGCCAACATCTCTTTTAGCAGTAAGTACTACAAGTTGATAATAGGAGTAAAACAATAGAAGTATAAAAATCAATGTGTAGAAATATATAATTTTTTCCATCATCATATTCATCTCAATTTCAATGAAGATAAGTTGAAAACATACATCATATAATAACTCAAATAATTCAACCAGTACAAAGCATTTCAAAAGAAGAATAGATTTTGAAAAAGTAGATGGAATAATTTGAAGTAAATAACACATATTATTGTACAGGAAGAGCAAGAAATTTAATAGTATTCTTTAAATAAAATCAATTGGATGGAAACATGGAAGAAAATTTCAACAATAGTTTCTATCAATTAAAGGAATAATTTCACTGACCTCAGATGAAAAAAGGTTACTTCTAATTCTTGAGAATTGTGAAGAAGATATTTCATAAAATATCTTATCTTTAGGGGAAGTTAGAAACAAAATTATAATATAGCTGGGTCAGATACATTACTTCTAGATGTTTGGACAAAAATTCAAAAGATGCTTATTGCCAAGATGCTTCTAGAAGATTGGTTGATTGGTTCAGATCTTGGACATATCATTTAGATTGGTAATATTGATGTTGATACTATTGATAGTCGCTTCTACTTGGAATTTGGTATAATTTCTTGAAAGAATGTGAAGCAAGATTTTGTCACAATGCAAAGGAAGAACATATGAAGGCTTATACAATCAACTATGAAGAAGTTTGGATCCATAAGATATTTGATGAACTACTTGTTGACATGATGGATTCGATTGTGATATTGATATGAAAATTATCAGGGAACCAAGAAATTAGAAGCACATTATGATTCATGATATGATGCAAGTTGGAGCCATGAAGCTACAATATATCTCCACTGATGAACATGTAGTCTATGTATCTAACAATTTGCAGTCTTATCAAATCTCCATTAAGATGATAAATTCCCAATCTTCTAGTTAGTGTATCTGCCACTATGATGTAGAGAAGGGGAGAGAAAGGGAAACCTTGCCTCATTCCTCTTGAAGCTTGAAAGAATTGTGTGGGTATTCCATTGACTAGACGAGCTATACATGGTGATATTATGCAAACCTTTATCCATTCAACAAATAGAGAGTTGAAGCAAAAAATTTCCAAGACTCTGAGAAGGAATTCATGATCAACTCTTTCAAAATCTAAAGCCATGTAAAGCTTTATTTCCATACCTTTGATATTAGATGTTATACTAGTATTAATTGATTCTTGTACTAATATTATGTTATTTATAATATCTCTTTTGTTATACTATCCTTTATATCTACAAGGAAATGGCCAAGTAGGAGTGATGAACAAAACTCTTTTGCACATTTTGACTATAAAACCACTTTGATTCTTTGATGTAAATTTATTTATGAATTTTTTTGGTCTAGTGGATTTAACTTTAGAGATATTTTTTTGATGATGATGATGGTTAACGTCCACTAAGACCAAACTTGGTCTATCGGACCTATAATTTTCTTAGTTCTTACTTGTTTGGCTTCTCGTCTTTCTTGGTGAGATTATTGTAGCTTTCTTTTTATTCTCTATGGTCTTCCAACTTCCTTTATCTTGCAATTCCTTTATCTCTTCGGATCCTTGGGACACTGGTGTCTTATCTTCGAGCTCTGGGATATATGATTTACTACTAAATGAAGATTTCCTTTGTGCAATATTCGAATCCTCATAATTGTTGATGCTTGAAGGGCTATCGAGCTCGTTTTTTTTTTGTTGGGTGGGGCTTTCACCCTGCTTATCTTGAGGGTTGTTTCTTTCTTTCATGATTTCTTGCGATTCAGATTTTTACGGAGAGTATTCTTCCTTGATTACAGTGTAATGTTCCTTTTTTACTCCTTCCCACCATGTATTTATATATCTGTATTTTAGCTAGATACTTCTTGATTTTAACCTTCATTTTTGGTCCTCTCTCTTATTGATGTTTTAAGAGGCATTCCATAAGTTTATTGGTCTAAAATTGGAAAAATAGATGGGATTGAAATCGTTAGGGATCATAGAAGAATATGGGATTGAAATATTTAGGGATCAAGGCAAAAAATATAGAATTGGTTTCATCCCCATATTTCTTCCTCTTTCTTGTCTATTCCAAAATTTTACATAAGTCATATTTTATTAAAAGGAAAAAGGATTTGAAGAAATATGTAGTGAAACCATCTAGACTAGGTGATCTGATCCTAAGTTCCATACTCCCATCACCTCATTTTCTCTATGGGTTTTCACAGTACTTCTTTGTCTTCTTTAGTTATGATGGTTGGAATTTTCTTAAGCATCATGTCTACACTTTGGTTATTGTCCCAATGCTCCTTTCGATACTTATTTTTGAAATATTGATGAGTTTCTTACTTTATTTCCTCATATCCCTCGATTGTTTTCCCTTCAGAATCTTGAATTTCCTTTATCCTATTTTTAATTTTTATTGCTTTAGCCTATTTATGGAAATATTTTGTATTTATATCTCTGTATTTTAGCTAGATACTTCTTGATTTTAACCTTCATTTTTGGTCCTCTCTCGTATTGATGTTTTGAATTTTGATTCTAAGCTATTTTTCAAGAGTAATATGTTGTTATTCAATAATATTTCTTTCCATTTGTTGATAGAACACCTCTAGCTAAGATTTTAGATCTATTTTTTCTTGGTTTGGTTTATCACATTGATCTTCTTCCCAATCTTTCAATTTTTTTCCACCATTTTGAGTTTTGTTTCCAGCATAAAATATGGTGACCCTTCAACATAATTTCCCCATTTTCTTTGGATTATTTGTATTGATATTTTGTCTTCCAACATAAATGGGAGGGGCAACTCCCAAATTCAGTATGCTCACTCAATAATAGTTCTGAAAATATATTTTACAAAGTTCACAATATTATACAGTCATGCAACCTATGAATGACCTGCACATTTCTACCAAATTTGTGCGCTTAACTATGCACCGTTCAACCAAAAATTTCACGGTGCAACTGCTACACGTTCTGCCCGAACACTTCTTGCGTGTAGCCTCTTCCCACGACCCGCATTCATTCCAACACTTCCTGCAACCCATCGTTAAACCCACAGTGGACCACAACCCTTTTTTTGCCCGACATTTTACTTTGACACTATCATGTGACAACCCACCCAGTTATCCAACCTGTGGGATCGTCGTATACTCTACCCGTAGCTCTGTCGTGAGACACTCCAACCTTCACACCCGACTGTAACTTGTGCAGTGATCCTCCCTCCTCGTGACACTTGAATGCCTACCGGGAAGCAGTCTGCCCTATGAGAGCCAACTCGGCTATGGAACCTTGAATTTCTCCCCTGCAACCAACAATCCTACAACTCATTTTTAGTGAGCCTCACCTCATCTATGCTCTGAACTTGTGTGAAACTTGTATGGTCTCCTCAATGAATGGACACACCCTTGTACTTATACAGTTCCCATCCATTATGTTTTTCCACGAATGGTTATGTCGTTTGGCTTTACCATGGGTCGGCATGCCCATGTGCTTCCCGACCAACTTGCACTCAAATGATACATGTGCCCCTTTGCAATGTTTTTAATCGAGCCGACTCATTCACTCCATGACTCACCTAATCAACCCATCACACTGACAGTGACTCACCCGCTCATCCACCATGTCTCCCTAATATTGTCACCTACTACACTTGGTCCCTTGTCATCTTGGGCGGACGCTCCCCCATCATGGTGCACCCTCTACAACCTTGTCACCTTTAACTAAACACGACATGACTCTGCACATCGCACATGCCTTTAACCGACAATGGGTAGCTTTTAACGAAATGACTCCACCCAAGTCTCCTTTAACATAACGCCTCCACCCAAGTCGCCTTTAACTGAAAATGGGCACATGTCACACATCATGGGCGCGCCCATACTATGACTTTGGTTTTTCAACCCCCTTAGGCACTCCCAACTCGAAGGATTGACATCATCCAACACTCTAAAAATGTTGTCGTCCTTGACAACCACCATCCCAGCAAACTCCATTGCTAAGATCAATATCTCCATATCGACACCCAAATAGCTCTTCCCATGACCTGCTCCATGCCCTAATCCTGTCGTAACTTTTCAAGAACATCATGTGATGGATCCCCCTATGATGGTGATTATTTGGGTAACTAATCCAACCGTAACATCTCCTTCACAAGAATGCATGCATCTCACATCCTCATGACCGTCATCGCATCCATCTTGCTCATACTCTAAGGGATCTCATTGTCCCGAGCAGATGACAATGAGCCCTATCTCATGCTTAGTCTAGAAATAGGGAGGGGATGGGAAGGTTGAAGGCCTTCCATCATCCTTCTCTAACATCACAATCCATTTATTAGGATCCTCTTATTCAACCCTTTGCATGTATTCTTTCTGAATATCCTCTCGATGAGTCTCTAGTTTCACTTCCCAATTATCCTCCACTACCTCTAGTCTGCCTGTTAAATATAGAACACTATCAAACAATTCTCGCATGATCTCTGCCTTCTCTATGAATTTTTTCTCTACACGGTTCAAACTCTCATAGACCTCTTCATCTCGCTTAATGGATTCACACCCATCGGTGTAAACTTAAATCCACCTATCATGGAAACCATGATAGGAACACCCAATGGTTCATACTCTTGTCCATTGTAAATATACAACTTCTTCATATGTGGTACCATCATAGCTTCATATTATTTCATAGATTATATCCCAATAACTTCTTCATATTCATCCATCCTCATAATTGTGAAGTCGACTTTCCCAAGCCACTCCCCAATGTGCACCTTCGCATTCTTTGCAATACCAATAAGTTGGTTCGGTGGAGATTTCACTACTTTGAGATGACCTTGAGTTGGTACACATTTCAAATCAACTTTCCTTGTTTCCTCCTCTCTAATGAATTTATGGGTTACACTGTTGTCTACCATGGTGAGAAACGTGCCTACCCAATCTTCATATACACATATTTCAACTTATTCCTCTCAAGATTGGGTCTTGGAAAAACCTACATTGCTACTACAACACCCAATATCTGCATCATCCCAAAAATTGGTGAATCTTCCTTCTTCTTTCCATCAGATTGTGACAAAGTTGTCACCATTGGTCTTGAAGGAAAATTATTCATCGTGTGATCCTCCCCACACAACCAACATTTCAAAGACTTATTTTCCTTTGGTTTACCACCCGCTTTTGCATTATCCTCCTTTGTAGACTTCTCTTTTGGTTTGTCGGACTTTTCTTTTCTTTTCTCCAGTCCCTTCATCATAATGGTCCATCAGTTTATCAAATGCCTCCTCAAGTGTTTTAATATTTTGTCTCTTCACCTCATTCCTTGCCTGAGGCTTCAATCCAATGATGAATTTGAAGACCTTGTCTTTCTCTGCCATATCATGTAGCTCCAAGATCACACTCACAAATTCTCGTTGATATTCCTGCAAATTCCCTATTTTCTTAATATACTTGATCTCCATTCTCACATCCCAAGTCTCATATTGTGGGCTAAAGTCAGTTTGTAACACTTCCTTCATTTTTTCACAAGTAGATATGTCCTCAGTATCACCATGAGTAATCTGGTTCACTTTCTTCTATGCCTCGTCTTGGCATCGTTTGTAAGTAATTGAGAAACTACCTTCACCTTGGCCTCTTCATTAGGAAGCCCGAAGTGTTCCAATTATTGCTCCATATCCCATAAAAAGTTCCCAAGTCTCTCCGCGCTCCTCACCCCATCATAAGAATTAGGTTCCTTGATTTTAATATGGGTAGTTCCTCTAATCGGTCCATTCCCAACTGCCTTCTTCAATATTGCAATTTCATTGAGAGCTTCATCAATAATCTTCCACAGCTTCTTAATCTCTTTTAATCCTTGATCCTTTGCAACTTCAAAGTCCTTGTATTCATTCATAGTTTGTACATATTGCTATTCAAGATACTCATATCTTGTATTGAGGTTTCCATGGCTCTCCTCATGTTGTGTCCATCTCTGAAGTTATCTCATCAATACGATCCAACATCTTGTTCATGAAAATTGTTTCGGGACTCATTCTAGATTCACCTGTTACTTGCGGTTCTTCTACATTGTATGGCATCAGCTTTGATAGTGAACGTGTCATGACCATACACTTCATCGTTCAGCTCGACCCTAAACTATTTTCTTACCCCTGGAAAACTTTCCTAATGCCACATTGTAAAAAACTACATAGTTCCCAACTTCAATACCAACTACAACCAATGTTGTCGTATTCCTGCTTCACTTTTCAAAGCCCTCTTTCTACAAAATAGGCTCTTATACCATCTGTCATGACCCTATGCTAATGGTGTCTTACAACCACACATAGGCACGCCGCTTCACTACCTAACTCATTTTTTTCCCACTACTAGAGTTTATGAAATGTGCCTACTTCACACTAAATTATCTTCAAATGAATTCTTGAAACAGAAAATAAATAATAGAGAGAGCATAAAACATAAAATAGATAAACACAAATATTTTCCCCTAGACCCAATCCATTAACCCTATATTAGAACATAATCGTAGTTCCCTTGACCATATCTACAAAATACCATGGACAAAAAACCAGCATGCCCGAAACCATGTGCAAAATCCATGCACAAAACCATAGGCAGGTCCGCCAACCTAATAGTGTGTGAGGCTAGTCATGGAAAGAATATCACATATACCCAACATTCTCCCACTTGTTTTTTTCTTTCCACAAGGGGCCGTAGGAGATTTTAGTCATTGGTTCAGCTCTACAATGCCCATTATTTCTCTATACCAAAATAACTTCTTAGTGCTTACGGACTTTGTAATGCATATGCAACATTCTTCAAAGTGTCCACCTTTACCAAAAACACCTTTTTGTCCTCAACCATATCTCTCACAAAGTGATATTGAACATCCATGTGCTTTGTTTTGAATGAGAAGCAGGGTTCTTAGCCAATAAAAGTTCCCTCTGGCTATCACATTCTATCCTTATATCTCACTGCACCAACCCCATACTTGAACAAAATCTCTGCAACCAAACTTCTTCCTTGATTGCATGAGTGGTTTCCATGTATTCATACTCTATAGTTGAAAGAGCCACTATAGACTATCCTTTTCTCATCCAACTGGCTGCTCCTCCAAATAGTTTAAACACATACCCACTTTATAGATGATTTCTATTTATATATGGTTGAGAAAATTCCATTTATAGATGATGGTATATTTATAGATGTATGTGCAAGTTATATTTATAGATCGCATGTCTATTTATAGATGCAAGCTGGCTATTATTTATAGATCGCATGTCTATTTATAGATGCAAGCTGGCTATTATTATCCCTTAATAATAGTTGGACAATAAACAATAATATTTTCTCAATGAGCACTTGGAAATACTTAACTGAAGTGGCAAATCAGTTAGCTATAGGAAAAGTGATTTCAAAGGTTGGTTGGTAGGACATGCAAGTGGACTTAGTTTTAGCTGAGTGATTCGAAGTTGTAACAGAGTTGGATGTGTATTTATGTAAGTTGTAAAGTAGTTTAATTCAGTTAAGTGAGCTAAACTTAGTTTTGCTAGTTGTAACTGAAGATACACTAGTGAGAGATCAGTGAATTAATTATTAATTAATTCACAATCAATGGTATCACATGCAACTGAATATTTACTATTTTTAACTACATGCATGACAAATCCAGTGGAGACCCAATTGAGATGTAGGTGAAAGGCACAGTTTGACTATCAGTTGTGACATTAGTGTGTGCACTCATGCAACCACACACACATTGGAGATGCCAATGAGGATTTCGCAGTCAAGGCAAGTTAGATTCCATTAATTCAGGGATTGCGCATTGGAGGCAGGTTGTCTGGAGGCAGTAAATTGGCACATGAATTTGCCAATTTTTGTGTGACAGTGTGAGACGATTGTACATTGTACTAAGAGCCCTTGGATTAGAGTTTTGTATGAGATTGTTTCATGATCCATGATATATACATAATATATGATAGTGGGGTTTTTAGCTTTATGATTTCCCGGTAAAATTATATGTGTTATGTGTGATTGATCTTTCTTCATGATATTATGATTGGCGATTGTGTTTTAAATTCCGCAAAGATTGTTTTTGTAGAAGCAATTATGTATTTAATAGTGGCATATAATTTTTAGATTGGGAGAATCTAGGCAATACATAATTTGTATTAAAATTTCTACATGGTATCAGAGCACATAATATTTCAATTTTGAAGTAGAAGCTCAGTTTGTTGGTGGAAAGAATTCGAATTTGCAGAAAGATTTTCTTGGCGCTACAGTTGAGTAAACATCAAAATGGATTTCAATGGCTTGCGGCTAGAGTATGCACTTGAGGGAATCTCTAAATACATTTCTTGGAAGGACAGGTCGGAGGCGGTGCTCGAAGATAGTGGCTTGAAGGAATTCATCGATAGTGATGTTTCTAAGCCCACTTCAACAAATGTTGCATTACTTGATGCATGGAAAAAGAAAGTGGCAAAGCCGAGGAGGATTATTTTGGAAGGTGTACGAGACCACATTGTCTCAAGACTTCATGGGAAAGCCACACCATATGCTATGTGGAAGGGTTTTACGGATCTTTTCCAAAGCAGCAGCGACCATAGGAAATTGGCGCTCAAAGATAAACTTAGGAAGATCAAGATGGAAAAGGGCGACAACATTCCAAAGTATCTCATGAAATTTTTCCAATGTCGGGATGAAGTGGGGAGTGTGGTAATCATTGTTGCTAATGATGATTTGGTGAGCTTGGCTCTCTTTGGACTTCTTAAGAGTTGGCACAGTTATGAAGACTCTGTCAACAAACGGGAAAAATTTCTGGATTGGGAACGACTGTGGTCGAATATATTGCAGGAGAAGTTCAGGCGGAACACTAGAGATGGCTCTTCATCAAATCATGATGATGAAGAGGATTTTTCTTTGGATGCCAAGGCAAGGAAAGGGAAGGGGAAGAAATTCCATTCAAAATTAGATTCTAAAGGAAAGAAGCTAGATTTGTCCAAGGTGAAGTTTTTTCACTGTCACGAACATGGGCATATCACTATTAACTTTCCGTAGAAGAAGAAGAACAAGAAATTTGTTGGAGCTGCAGCTGGTGAGGCCCTTGCCTTGCAATTTGAACTTGAATTCTCCTTGATCGCATGCATGGTGTCAAGTGCATTAGGATCAGTGTGGTATTTGGATAGTGGTGCTTCCTTCCACATGACGGGAGATAAGGAGATTTTCAGTGACTTGGAGGAGAAAGATCTCCAAATGCATATAGAGATGGGAAACGATGGATGATACAATGCGACTAGCATTGGTACCATTACCTTTCAGAGGGAGTCAAGTAAACCATTTCAATTGAAATATGTTATGCATGTTCTGGTCTAGAGAAAAACTTGGTCTCAGTCACAATGTTGGAGGACAGAGGCTATGACGTTGTTTTCAGCGATGGCAAAGCTTTCCTGCAACATAAAAAAATGGGTCAAGCCAAGAGGATAGGGATTCGAGTTAAGAATCTCTACAAGATGGAGGTAAATGGCTGCACTGCCATGATGGGTAAGGTAGAAAAATTAGTGAGCCTGGATGAGGGTGAATTATGGCACAGTCGATTAGGCCATATTCATCATGGACCCTTAAAAGTCATGCAGAAAATATCTACTAGACTTCCAATGGGAACACTTGCTCAGTTAGATTAGTACAATGGTTGCACCATGGGGAAGTATGTAAAGTCCACCTTTCATGAAAAGGAGAATCGTGCTTCAGTGATCCTGGAGAGAGTTCACACAGACGTGTGTGGACCATTCTCGGTTGCTTCAACAGCAAAACATAAGTATTATGTTATTTTTGTTCATTAATTTTCTCGTAAATGCTAGATCTTATTCATAAATAAGAAGGATCAAAAATTCTCAAAGTTCTGTGAGTTTAAAGCATTGGTGGAGAAAGATTCGGGGAAGCAATTGAAGGCTCTGAGGAGCTACAATGGTGGAGAATACATCTCTAATGAATTCAAATACTTCTGCAACAAAGAAGGAATTCGAAGAGAACTCATAGCGCCTCATAACCCACAGAAAAATGGGGCCGCGTAGAGGAAGAATAGAACAATCATGGGTGCATCACGAGCGATGTTGCATGATCATCGCCTACCAATGCATTTGTGGGCAGAAGCATGCAACGATGTGGTTTATGTGCAAAACCATTGTCCTCATAGAGTACTTGGCATGAGTACACCTGAAGAAGATTTCACTAGTGAGAAACTGGATACCAAGAACGCCAGGAAGAAGCTAGAGCTTGGGATATTTGTGGGGTACATAGAAACACCCAATAATTATCGTATGTATTTTCCTAACAGTAATATGACTGACATGATATAAAATTCGATGAGGGGAAAGCCATGCGGTTGTCGCTTGGGAGGGAGCTAGACTTGCTTGTGGAGGAGGAACTGTTGGTCTCAAAATATGAGTCTCTAGATGTGGATCAGCCATAGGAGGAGGTTCATGGAGTGGAGGAGTCAACTCATGCAAAGCCAAACATCAGAACTGGCAGAAGGCGTACCACAAAAGCTGATAGTTTGATACTTGATGTTGCGTAGAATGTAGGAGCCCATACTTAACAGCACAGATAAAGACAGTCTCCTGACCGATTTACTGGATACATGGATCTCATGAGAAAATTTATTGTGACTGAGCCATCTACCTTTTAGGAAGCAGTGCAGGAGCCCACATGGGTAGATTCAATGGTGGAGGAGTATGACTCCATTGTCAGAAACAATGCTTGGGAAATTGTTCCAAGGTCAGTTTATAAATCAGTGGTAGGTTCGAGATCGTTCTACAAGGTAAAGCAAGCTACTTATGGGAGTGTTGAGAAATACAAGGAAATATTGTGGCTCGGGACTTCTTACAGATCGAGGGGATAGATTATGAAGAAACCTTTGCACCTGTCGCATGATATTCTTCCATAAGGACCATCCTTGCTCTATTAGCACAGATGGGCTGGCTCATTCATCAGATGGATGTGAATACTACGTTTCTCAATGGAATCATTGAGGAAGAGGTGTACATAGAGCAGCCTAAAGGATATGAGATCTTCAGTAGCGAGTCGCATGTGTGCCGACTCAAAAGAGCATTGTATGGGTTGAAGCAAGCACCTCGTGCTTAGTACACTCAGATATAAAGCTATTTCACTGGACTGGGTTTCACCAAAAGTGAGGCAGATGCAAACCTATAGTAAATTGTGGTGGAGGGTAATATTTTAATCATTTTTCTTTATGTTGATGATTTAATATTGATTGGTGATGAGCAACTGATACACTCATGCAAGGAGGACCTTGCAAAGGAGTTCGAGATGAAGGATATGGGCCTCCTTCACTATTTCCTTGGATTGGAAATATGGCAACGAGATGGTAAAATTTTTGTGTCTCAAGGCAAGTATGCAAGGGAGATATTGGGTAAGTTTCACATGAAGGGTTGCAAACCCATGGATACTCCTCTTCCAGGAAAATGGAGGAAAGAAATTGCTACATCTGGAGAGGTAGTAGATGCTACTGTCTATCGAAATTTAGTGGGTACGCTAATGTATTAGTGAATACGATACCGGACATTTTCTATGCGGTTAACTCGCTGACTCAAGCGATGGTTAAGCCTACCAAGCTCTTTTGGAAGGCAAGCAAGCATGTCTTGAGATACATGAGGGGGAGATCTGAGTATGGCTTATGGTACAGACAAACGAATGAGGTGAAGTTGCATGGCTTCACGAATGTAGATTGGGCGTGAAGCCCAACGGACAGAAAGAGCACATCAGGGGGGGATCTTTAGCATTGGATCTACAGTTGTTTCTTGGTACAACAGGAAGCAGAGATCTGTGGCACTCAGTTCAGCGAAGCGGAATACATGGCAACGATTCAAGCTGCATGTGGGGCTATCTGGATGAGAAATATCTTGGTTGGTTTGTTTGGTTCTCATTTATATCCAACAGTGATTCATTGTGATAATCAAAGTTGCATTAAACTCTCGATTAATCCTGTATTTCATGATATATCTAAGCATACAGATATCTGGTATCATCATATCAGAGATTGTGTGCAGTGGAAGATCATGTTACTTTAGTACATTTCTACGAAAGATCAGGATGCAGATATTCTGACAAGGCGCTCACCAAGAGAAAATTTGAATACCATAGAGACAGGATCAGGTTGAAGGATAATCCCTTTCTTGTTGAGAGGGAGTGTTGAGATTCAACAAGAAGATCCTAGTGAAAATTATGCACCTACACTAGGATGGAGCCTAAGGCTATTTTTATGTGGAAGTCTATCTATAGATGCATGAGAAAATTCTATTTATAGATGATGTCTATTTATAGATAGTGAGAAAATTCTATTTATATATTATGGTATATTTATAGATATACGTGTGAGTTCTATTTATAGATCGCATGTCGGCTATTATTATCCCTTAATAATAGTTGGAGAATAAACAATAATTAATTTTCAATGAGCACTTGGAAATAGTTAACTGAAGTGGAAAATCAGTTAGCTATAGGAAATTCGAGTTCAAAGGTTGGTTGGTGGGACATGCAAGTGGACTTAGTTGTAACTGAGTGATTTGAAGTTGAAACAGAGTTGGATGTGTAGTTATGTGAGTTGTAAAGTAGTTTAACTCAGTTAAGTGAGTTAAACTCAGCTGTGCTAGTTGTAACTAAAGATACACTAGTGAGAGATCAGTGAATTAATTATTAATTAATTCACAATTAGTGGTATCACATGCAACTAAATATTTACTATAGTTAACTACATGCATGTCAGATCTAGTGGAGACCCAGTTGAGATGTAGGTGAAAGGGACAGTTTGACTATCAGTTGTGACATTAGTGGGTGCACTCATGGAACCACACACATTGGAGATGCCAATGAGGATTGCGCAGTCAAGGCAAGCTGGATTCCATTCATTCAAGGATTGTTATCAACAGGGATTGCGCAATGGAGGCAAGTTGTCTGGAGGCAGTAAATTGGCACATGAATTTGCCAATTTTTGTATGACAATGTGAGACGATTGTACATTGTACTGAGAGATCTTGGATTAGATTTTTGTATGATATTGTTTCATGATCCATGATATATAAATAATATATGATAGTGGGGTTTTTAGCTATATGCTTTCCCGGTAAAATTATCTGTGTGATTGATCTTTCTTCATGATATTATGATTGGCGATTGTGTTTTAAATTCCGCAAAGATTTTTTTTGTAGAAGTGATTTGTATTTAACAATGGCATATAATTGCTAGATCAAGAGAACCCAAACAATACATAATTTGTATTAAAATTTCTACATAATCACAACACTAACAACAACATACACAAAACAAAAACATACAAAAAAATAGAAACCAAAACAAGTTGAGCACTCCACACACACAAAAATAGAAACCAAAACAAGATGAGCACTCCTCACATTCAATCATAACGCACCAGAGTACCACCGCATGAGAGAAAATCAAAATAAACTTAATCACTTTGTCACTTATACCGATTGCTCCATTCCAACTTTTATTGATTTCCTTTTCGATCTTATATCTTTACGAATTCTGAGCTCTCAAGATTTTCGAAATTTTATTAACTTAGGAAAGTTAATTTCACCTAAAAATTATTACTCGACCCTTCCATTCTCCGACTTGAATACAAAAACTGTGTCATTGAGATATTAAAGTTCATTTTCAAAAATTGTTACTCTAGAAATTAGAATAAGTCTCTTGGTTTTGAAGTCACAAATCATTTTACATGTGAGCTTTAAATTCTCAATTCATTGAAGATTAGGATCTCCAATCCTTTGAATATCTTTGACCATTTTAACAAAAAGGTTAGTTCCGACTTTGTATTCTATAATTTTGGGATCGTTAGCCTTAAAGTATTAATTAAATATTTTTAAAATTATTATTTTAATTTAAAAATTTAAATATTTTTAAATTATTATATTAATTAAAAAATTAGTGATAATTTTAATAATAAAATAAAGAGATATTATCGATTGTATTGATTATTAATAAATTAATAAATATAGATTAATCTATAAAATAAAATATGTATTATATAATATAAATGTGAATAAAAAATATAAATATTTCATTAATACAATTATTTCTATATTAAATAGAAAGAATATTAAAACTGGTAATAATTTGTTTATCTCATCTTATTTTTGAATAAATATGATACATCTACTTTTTTTTGGTAACTAACATGTGAAAACCATATAAAAACTTTCCACTTACCAACATATTTTATGGGATTGATATTTCCAATACTTAAAAACACCCCTTAAGAGAGTCATGCCTCATAAACATCATAAGCAACACATTCTTTAAATTAAATCCAATGAAATATCAAAAATATATAACAATTTGTTTATATCACTCCATTTTTGGACAACTATGAGACATATAATCTAATGGTAACTATTAGATGAAGACCATACCATTAGCCCACATTAATAAGTTACTCATGATGTTACATTACAAGAAATTTTATAACTTGAATATAAACCACTCTCCACTTTCTGATGACCTCTTTTTTAAACGAACTTTCTCATGTATTTTTATAAGATTGATATTTCCAACACTTAGTATAAGCGTACCATACCTCAGGTTAGTATTCAATCATACAATTATTTTTAATTGTATTATTTATAATAGTACTTTAATGGAATGCCATGATTATGAAAACAAGTCTTTTAACCAAGAGTATATATATCCTTAACAACTCACATTGTGATGCGATAAGAGTGAATTGTAAGGATATTTTTTTAAACTTGCTAAGAAAGGACATGAGAATGAGAACAGGGCCCATTGAGTCATAATAGAGATTTTTTTAAATGAATGCATGATATGGACATTAAAATAGCCCTCGTGAATGGGCAGCAGATGTAAATTTGAATTCATGTCTAGAGTGCTATTAACACCTTTAACTTTTTTAAGAACGGACACATTTAATATCAAGAGTATTAATAAAAAATTGGGAACCATGACCACCTTGCCCAATTATGTGATATCCCTTACATTCTATGACATATTTTTCATAGGAAACTTTCAAAATAAAATCCATCTCCTCACCATTCCTACCAATTATAACCTTTAAGAGTTCATCATTAATTTTATTTTTATTTTTTTCTCTAGTGCATAGGTACCTCATTAATCAAGGGTATTTTTCTTAGGTTGTCTCTAGTCATTGTTAAGCTCACTAGTGGCTTGCCCCTCTAACCTTGAGGGAGGAGACTAGTCCCCACTACCACTCCACCCTATGAGGATCATGAACAACCTAAAAAGGTACAAAATGTTTCCTTTGGATTCAAAAGAGCCCATTGGACTCTTGCTTTTCCTTGAAGGTCAGATTCCATTGCTCTTTCATTTGGATCTCTCAAATAGTATGTTTCCTTAATGAGATTTTCTTCAAAACATATATCCATTATTAACTTGTCATTGTGTAAAATTTATGTTAAATTTTGTAAAAATGTATTTTGATTAGATATATTAAATTACATTATTAATATTTATTTCCATGAAAATATATATTTAAAAATAAAAATAAAAATAAAAATTATAGTTGATCAAAGTTAATTTAATTTAATACTTAAATGTTTATTAAACATCATAATTTTATAAATTATATTTGATTTTTTTAAATGATGTTCCTTTATTAATCGTAATTACCAAATATTTAGTTAGCGTTATTACTATCTTTTGATTGATGGCCTTGGTACTGAAAACGTTATCAAACACGTTAAAAATGGAGAAAACGACATTTTAGAACGACTTTATTGAACGGGGCAAGGACAAGGACATATGGACACCTCTTCTTAATAGTGTTTCCAACTCTGGCAGCGAAATAGGCAGATCAAAATTACTGGGAAAGACTGTAAATTTCTATATATAATGCGATGGGAAAGCTGCTAGAAATCCTTGGTCGTATATTGATAAAAGTGCCACGTACACTCAAGAAGGCAGGTTCGAATCCTGCTCGTCTCAGCTGGTGAGATTTATTTCTTGGGCTATCCTCCATTTAATGCGGTGATGTGGCATATACAACTTAATGTTAGATTTAAACAAATTTAAATCTAACAATGATAGTATATGCCACACTGCATTAAATGGTGAATAGCCCAGAAAATAAGCTTTGCAGTCTCAGCCAATGGAAAAACAACCAAGTTCCATAGAACTTAGTGAATTTTTTTCTATTATGGGAGTCAAAATCCTATCAGTTAAAATGTCTAACGAAGGACTTATTCGCCAACTACAGAAAATATACTTAATTTTTTTTTTAAATGTAAAATAAACCATTGAGATCTAGAAAATGAAGCAAAAGTTAAGATTTTAAGTTTAATCTAACTCAACATAAAAGAGAATGTTCATATAATGATATCCCCGTATCCAAATACTATATATAAATAAAAAGAGATTTAAATTAAAAAATTACTTATACATTTTTTTATAAAGATTTTAAAAGTAAAATAAACAATTGAGGATTTAGAAAATGAAACAAAATTTAAGTTTCAGTTTAATCCAAGTCAACAACATTTCCTTCCATAAAAAATAATGTCCATATAATGATATGCTTGTACTCAAAAACTATATATGAATAAAAATATATTTAAATAAAAAATGATTTAATTCAAAAAACTAAAATTTAAATAATTATGTAAAGTACATATACATAAAAATTTTGACACTGAAATTTGCCCTTTATATTTCACTCATAATATTTCAAATTCAATAATTTAAGGAAGAAATAACTTCCAGAATTGTAAGGGCATTATTCAGATCCAAGCATTTAGATCCAAGGAAATTCTAAAACTATACAGGTGGAGGGAGATGGAAATGTGTTTGATACACTTGAATGGCTAGCGCGTGGCCCAAGGAAATTCATGAATAAGTACAAGGGATATCTAACCAATGGTTATATATTCCATACAAAAATCATGGAGAATGAGAGAACCACCCAAAATAGTGGCATGTGTATGGAAGCTCAAACAATGATGAGGTAGATGAAAATCCTATACTTCAAACCACAACATTTTATGGAGTGGTAGAAGAAATAATTACATTGGAATATTTTTATATGGAGTACACATTGTTCAAATGTAATTGGATTAATGTATACAATAAGAGAGGGACAAAAACTGATGATTTCGTTTTTATAATGGTGAATATGAAGAAATTCCTAAGTCAGAATCATTGGCAAGATGATCCATTTATTCTAGCATCGCAAGCTAAACAAGTATTCTACGTACAAGATCAAGTTGAGACTGACTCGTATGTAGTGTTAACATGTCCTCCAAAAGGATTGAGAAATAATACATCATACGAACCCGAGTATGCAGATTTGTCACATGTTGTGGAATTTCAAGAAACAAAATGTGTAAGTGAAGAAGATATAGCTGATGTCAATGTCAACGTTGACGGGAACGTGGATTATGTCCGTTCAGATTGTGAAGGAATATGGTTGAATCTTAAGAAATAAAATATATTTATTTTTCTATCTTGTTTTGAGAACTCCAAAATTGATATTTGGCTATGAAGAGAGATCCCTTTGTTTCTTATCTATAAAAATTTTTAGGCCCATTCAGTAGATATAATTTTAGTCCTTGCCTACGACAGTGACTACTGTTTTCGGATTGCACCATTAATCTTGTCCATACAAAAAATTGAACACATAAAAATTTGATATCTGCGAAGTTTCTACAATTTTATATATTTTTAAGATTGAAATGATAATTTTCTATATTATTATTAGACCAAAGCCCTAAAAATTACTCATTTAAAGGAACCCAGAAAATATAAATTTCTTGGGCATGTGCCATTTTTTAGCCTTCTTCTGTGACTATTGGTTGCAAAATGAACTATTCAGCTATGGGTTGCAAAACAAACTATGGAGATAGAGGAGTGAAATTATTGGGAGGAAAAAAATTATCATAAAGAATCCAAGCATATTACTGCTAGATGAGGCAACAAGTGCACTGGGAAGTCAATTGGAGGATTCCTTAGCTTAAGCACAGTTAAGCTAATCATTCTACATTTTCCTCTATGTAGGTTAGCAAAAACCAAGATGACCATTTACAAAAACATAAGTGTCATTCTCACATCTCAGTTTCTTTGCCAACTGTGTTGTAGGATAATATCTACCTTCAATATTAATATTTCTTGTTTTATTTCCTAAAGGTTCTAGCTTAATTAATAGATTACATAAGCTAATAATTCTGTGTTTTCCTCCTAGTCCTTGAGATAATATTGACTGGTATTTCATCTCCATTCTTGGTGTTTACTGACGCTTTATTTTTTTTACATTGACATTATGATATACTGGCGATTTACAATTTTAATTCAGATCTTGTGCTTCTTTATGTATTTTCCATCCGTGCGGTGATTGTTTTTCTCCAACTGATAAATTGCTTCTTCCAACAGTTCAAAAAAAGAAAATATCACTGTAAACTTGTCATTCAAGTATAATTGTTTATTTCCTTGGAAACTATGTAGGTGCTTGATAAGGATGGTGCCTTTATTTCAAAAGGTAACCTGGAAAGTGGTGCAAGTTGGGCAGTGGAATTGGGTCGTCAAACTATGGGGTACCCTATCATAGTGGAGAATATGAGTCAACCCCAAGAATTTATTATAGAGGTCAGTTAAATTTTTAGATTAACAAGGGTTTTATATGCACTCAATAATTCATTTTTGTTATTCTGAGACATGATTTAAAGTTTTCATGTTATCTTCTGTTGGTTTTCACCAATATTGTAGATGTTTTGTGAGGAGCGGGGGCTCTTACTTGAAATAGCTGACATGATTTGAGGCTTGGGGTTTATGATTTTAAAGGAAGTTATGGAAGCTCACAGTGACAATATCTGGGATCGCTTTCTTGTTGAGGTAATGTCATGGTTGCAAATACCTTTCATTCCATGTAAAGCTTCCTATTTTATTTATGTTTGGTTGCTTGATCAGACCATAGACTTCAAGAATTAGAATTGTGATTTATAATGAGAACAAGATATGCAATTTATTTGAAGGCTATGTGTGTTTCTAGAGTTGGATAAAAGTGCCAAACCAAACCAATTGCATGGTTGATGCATAATAACTAACACTTGGAGATTGTTATTGGGAAATTGATTGTGTAGGGTAGTAAACCATAGTATACTCTAGCTATCAACCTCTATATTTCACCATATGTGCTCTATATTCTAGGATATAAAATTCTGAAGGCACCATAGCCAGATTTTTCATGTTGTGAAATTTGGCAATTTCACAATATTTTTTCACAGTCGTGGTTTCCTAGATTGGAAGTTAAACTATAATGATGTAAAAAGATCAATAATGTTCTAATAACCGCACAAAAATTTGAAAATCAGAATTTTGATCTTTAGTGAGCCCTGGACATGCGTGTTATTAAAGACTACTTACACTTAGCAAGAGACAGTTAAATCAGTGAAACTGTTTTGGTAGACTTATTACTCTCAATTGAAGTTGTACATTAGAATTATGGAAGTGTAGGAAGATGCACAGGGAGAAATAATGTAGCACTATATTTTATGAATTTTCCATAGGTACATCTACATGAGCTTGTGTGCAATCAGGTCAAGGTTTAAGTTGTAACAAAAAATTTTACCTGAGAAATGCAATTTTGCCACTTGGCATGAAATTTTGACACTTTGGGGTGTATTCTAAGTATGGAATATGATGTTCCATGGCATATAGGATAGCCTCTTTTCCTTATCATCCACCAGGTTTTCTATTTATGTACATGGCATGCAGTTTTTAATGGAAGTGGACATTTTGGCACAATGAAAATAATAGGTAGAAAGCACGGTAGTAATAAGGAGACACATGACCTTGGAGATGCATTGGAGCTTAGGACCTTTGGAGGATTGTTGGACCTTTGGGAGTAGTGCTCATGCCATGGAGGACTTGCTTGTTAATCACTGTCACATTTGATGTTTTCACATGTCACGTAGAGTAGAGTGCTTCACATGGGTGGAGCTACTTGTGTCTTGCAAGTTTTCTTGTAGTGGACTAGGTCCACTTGTTATTTTAAAGCCCCTTTACCTCTCATTTAAAAAGAGGAAGGAGTGATTATTTATTATAGTCGATCATGGACTTGTGCATATTCCTTTCATACTTGGGTTAGGGATGTAAGAGCAATGCTACTCTCTCTCTCTCTCTCTCTCTCTCTCTCGGTGACAATATATCTAAGTTGACATGTATGATGGTGACAATATATCTGAGCTGTGCTTTGCTCTATCTTCCTTACAAGGATTCCTTGAAAGATAAACAGATTGGTGAACATAAGTAACTAATATGAACTGTAGCAAAAAATTTGATATGAATCTGCTATTAATTGAGGTTCTAATACCAATGATGTGAGCCAACCCAGAATTCTGCTATTATAACTGAAATTTGAAATCCAAAAATTCCAGAACTAGATCTGAAATATAAAAAATAACGCAGACCAAAAATCAGAAATTAAGAAGGCCCTAACTATAGCAAAAATTTGAATAATTACAAAATAATAGCAAATAGATAGGGACAAGCAACGTCAAATAATACTAGTGATTTCAACCATCACTGTATAATGACTTTGAAGAACAAATGTAAATGCTAGGAGGAAGTAGTTTGCAGTTGACTAAACCAGAAATAAGTATGATGCCAAGGAATTATTCTGAGAAGGTATGGATGCCAACTCAGGTCAAATAAACAACAGTATGGATGTTGCTTTTACCCCAAATACTCTCTTCCAATATCCATGCAATCTCACACTTCACAAACAGCTATGTCAAGGTATGGATGCCAACTTAGGACCAAGGCAGTATGGATCCTGATTCCTGCCCTTACCCCAAATGGTCTCTTTCATACTGCCTTCATAAAAAGGCTCTACTCTAATGTCTAATGGTAATTTTATAGTTAGTATTCCCACTTTTTGTAGAAAAGAGGAGCTGCAAACTTTGATTAGTGACACTTACGACTGAAAGTTGTAACTGAATATGTGTGGAGTTACAAAGGATTTTATCATGAGAGGGACATAATTTTTAGCCTTTTGGGTTATGTTTACACAATGTTTGGGCCTTGTGGGTGCTTCATGAGTTGTGGGGTGCATAGTAAATGGTTGGCCCATGGTCTTCCACGATGGACTTGGACATTGGATATGGTTTACTCTTTGCTGCTAGACCTTGTTTGCATGTTTGAAAGGCATTATTCCTTGAAGTTTTGGATTAGTATGGAGCTTGGTGGCTTCATGTTGTTTATGCATGAAGGGAGTTTGTGTGCTTGGAGTAGATTTGGGTATTTAACCATGACAAAAACATCCCAAAATCAACATGAGCACACAAAATACCTTGACATGTGAACTCTTGGGTTGAGGGAGCGGATCTGTAAGTGTGGGAGTCCTTAAGGTGGCACATTACCTTGGATATGCATTGTCCTTAAGGAGACACATGACCTAGGAGATGCATTGGATCTTAGGACCTTTTGAGGATTGTTGGACCTTGGGGAGTAGTGCTCATGCCATGGAGGGCTTGCTTGTTAATCACTGGCACCTTTGATGCTGACACATGTCACATAGAGTAGAGTGCTTCACATGGGTGGACCTAAATTTGTCTTTCAATTTTTCTTGTAGTGGACTAGGTCCACTTGTTATTGTAAAGCTCCTTTACCTATCATATCAATAGAGGAAGGAGTGAGTTGTTATTATAGTCGATCATAAACTTATGCATATTCCTTTTCATACTTGGGTTAGGGATGTAAGAGCAGTGCTACTCTCTCTCTCTCTCATTCAATCTTCTTTGTATTTTATGCGTTTTTGTCTTAAGGTGCTAGGATTTGTTGGAGAATTCACCTGAAAACTTCATATATATAAAGAAGAAATGAAACCCATGAAAACAATCAAAACCTATCATATAATTCTCCATGCTTTCAAAAACCCTAGATAGGGAAAACCAAGAGAAACCCTAGCTCCACCAAAGATTCTCCAACAATCTAAAATAACCATGATAAAAACCTCCATGTCCACTATAAACCCTAATTTATTTTGGAATTGTGTTATTTCAGATAATTCTATCTTACCACTGCCTTTCATACCTTGTCACTCCCATAAATTATGTTATTTCAAATATTTGACTTCCATATTTTCACAAATACAATGTCCTCAATAAGATAGTTGAACACTTTCATATTCATAGTTATATCATATTCCAAGAATATATACATTTTTGTACCGATCAGTGATTGTCTCACGAAGAGAAATCATGTCACAAGCGGCAATATATGCACATGTTTCATCACCTCCCAATTCCATAATTTCAATCTCTTCCTATCCCCCATGGGTGAAGCCTGTGAGAACAGAATCTTGACCAAAGGTGTGAAAATCCTTGCTACTAACTGCTAGTCCCAAACCTGTTGGGAATTTGTGTATTCTTCCCATATTTGGATGTTGTTTTTACATTTTTGAGCAAACTTATTTAGCTATTTGGCCTTTTCTACCAAGGGATTCACTGTGTTGGGGGTTGCTCAAGGTGCTATGACACGGTAGGATGGCAGGGAAATTAATGAATTGTATCCATTTAGCTTTAAAACATGTTTCTCTTAGAATATTTTGATAAGAATGGCTCTCTATTCATGAGTAGTCACATCTGTAATTTCATAACAAGGGAGCATTTTTCTGAGCATTGTTATTTCCAGTTACATCCTCCAAATTATGGACTTCATGGATAATTGTGTTTGTAGGTTTTGTGGCTCCCATGATACATGTTTGGTACACTCATCACACACAAGTACTTATGGTCAGTTGTGGGAAAAAGATGTGTAATTCAGCAGTACAGGCTATTCAATTAAATCTTCTGTGGATTATGATATGTGGACAATTCAACCTAAAAAGGTGGTGTGATGGGTGTAGCTGATGCAACTTGCAAATCCTCAGGTGTGGGAAACTCAACCTAAAAGCGTAGTGTGATGGGTGCAGCTGCAATGGTTGTAAAGCCTCAGGAGTTGTCTGCGGGTTGCCATGACTCATGAGGAATGAATTCACTTTTTGTACCCATTTATTTCCAGAATTCCTTCATTAAGTATTGGTTTAAGACTCAAGAATATGTTCTCTAGTGATAAACCTCAACTCAGAAAGTTGTATATGATATCTCCTTGTCCTTGACACAAATATTTTAACTCTAAACCTTGTACTTATTCCCTGACTCAAAATTTGTCTAATATGATATAAAATGTTAAGTCATGTTGAATATGGATTTTATTACCATAATTTTTAAAATTTAGAACAATATCATCATAGTTGCAATCTGATTTTCTGCAAGATTTTTGTAATAATATCTTCATAGTTGCAATCTGATTTTCTGCAAGATTTTTGTAATAATATCTTCATAGTTGCAATCTGATTTTCTGTAAGATTTTTGTAATAATATATTCATAGTTGCAATCTGATTTTCTGCAATATTTTTGTTGAAATATGGCATTGGTAATTTTAGTGTCTTTTCATATTTTTGAGAGAATAAGTAAAATGCTTTAAATTTTGAAACAACCAATCAAAAATTATGCCATATCTGTAAATATAATAGTTGGTTAACGAGAACCTTATCATTTTATTTCTTGGATTCATGCTTTTAGCCTTTTCAAGGATTAAATTAGTAAGGCATTAATAATTTAATTATGATTTTCATTGTTGGCTCATGTTATTTGGGACATGCAGGTCACATTGCACCATCATACTCTCACAATAAATCTCGAATGATGAAGTGGTTGAGCAAGCCTTTTAAAGGTTCAAGTCACAAAGTATCAGATGGACACTATGTAGGGGTGCATTTGGAGATGATAATGTAATTTGGCATGTGCCCTCTAATGCCCACAGTTATCCCTAATTCATTAGAGTGTATTGTCTTTTAAACTTCAATCTTCTATTTGTTAGCTCTAATAAAGTTACTGTCATGCTAGTGATTAATTTGAAACTGTGTTTTAGTGGAAAAAATCATTTTTGTTGGTGGAATAGTTCATAATTTATTTAGATCTTTTTTTGAAAGTGTACTAGTCATGATGATAAATGTGTGGTTTACTTTAGAGGGTTCTGAGTTCTTTCTAGATGCGCTTTAAATCATTTTCTTTGAATACTTCTCTAGTGGTTTACCTTCATATTTTATCCCCTGCACAATTTCTCCTAAGGTCCATGTTGTTATGTTTATTAGCTGATTCTGTGGAAAAAATTTCCTCAGGTTCTGCAAGGTAAATCCAAATGCAAAAAATACTATTTTACATATTGATATTTGTTCAAGACATTGTTGTGTGATACTTGAATTTCATAAATCTAGATTTCTATTTGGGGTTTGTTGAATCCAACAAGTAATCTAAGTAAATATCAAGTATTTAATCATGAATAGTTTTGGTAAATTTTAGGTATCATAGAGGAAATTAATCAATTGATTTATTGTCTTTTTATTATGTATATTGAACATAGTATTTCTAGCAACTTTTGATCTTCCTAGATTTTCTATTCCTTTGTTGTATCTTCGCACCTTTAGGGGAAATTGCTATTTTAAAGTCTAATTCTTTAAAGGGTGCTATCTCAATGGAAAAGTGTCTGCTTTACAAGCAGAAGGTTGGTGGTTCGATTCCATCGTGCCCTGATATTCATAGGGAATGGCAACAATCATTTTTTGGTGACGGATGCTCTTTTGACCATCACCAATGAGCTTATGGTGACATTTTTCGACCCTCACCAAAATATGAAATGGTGATGGTCAATGAACGCCACCATATATACACATTAATAGTGACAACCATAAAGGTCCATCACCATAAATCATTATTGTTGATATGAAAAGGTAAGGATCATTGTTTTTCATTATAGTCATTATTCGTGACGGAACTTGATGTCACCAATGAGTTTATCATGACATTTTTTTACCCTCACCAGATATGAAATGGTGACGGTCAATGAACTTTGCCATATATATGCACCAATAGTGACGGTCATGAAAGGTCCATCACAAAAAAATGTTGTTTTTCATATGAAATGGTGACAGTCACTATCTGTCACTTTAATGAATATTCGTGACATACCTTGAATGTCACCACAACACATACTTTCGACGACGCCACCTTTGGTGACGTTCAATTTTTTGGTGACAGAGGCTATTGTCCATCACCATTGCTCATATGAAATGGTGACGGTCACTATCTGTCATTATAAATAATTATTGGTGACAAACCTTGAATGTCACCACAACACCTATACTTTCGAAGACGCCACCTTTGGTGACATTCAGATTTTTGTAACGAAGGCTCTTTTAACCCTCACCAATGAGCTTATGGTGACATTTTTCGACCCTCACCGATGTCCTTTTTTCTTGTAGTGGTGCTCATTGATCTCAATTGCTAGTGTTACTACTACCTAATTGGATCTTCATTATTGGGTTTTAAGGGTGTGTAAGGTGACAATATAGAGGGGAAGTTCTATTGGACTTGCAATATAAAGCTCACAAGGTTGTGCTCTCTCATAGATTCACACGATATAGGACCTAAATTCATCTATTTCCATCGTTTCAGGCTGGTTTTATGACCAATTAGCATAACTAGTGTTCAGGCGTACACCTCTAGCCTTAAAACTCATCTTCAAGCCTTTTCACTTCACGATCCTTCCCTCCATTGTTTCTTGATCCCATTCCTGTTCCAGTACTCTGGAGATCCTGCTCTTCCCTAGCTAGGTTTCGTACAACGTGGGGCTCTCTACATACCTCCAATCATATGCATTACTAGGTCTTCCAAGTAGTCCCAAGCTCCGTTACCACACATTCTAGGTTTTCTTTTTCCCCCTTACACTCTTAGCCTATTGAACTAGTGATTCTATGGGTTTGAATGTTGCAAGTCGTACCGAGTAACTGAGATGTCAATTTTTTGCCCCCTTTCTTGCTATGTGATTCTGAGACCTGGAATTTGATGATTAGTACAGATGGGCACAATTCTAGTAGTTGTAGGTAGCCAATGTATAGGTTGCCTCATTCTGGCGTGTGCTTTAGAATAGAAAAAAGTTGCCCTATAGCCACGATTAATCTTCATGACATGGAAAAAAAAACCCAACATCAATTTAGTTGTGTGTATTATGTAGGCCAGGCCTACGCTACAAATAACAATACCGCATCCCCGTTAGCTACTCAACATTTAAATAGCCAGGGGGCACAACTACTCTCCCACGAGAACCCTACCAAACCCGCACCTGCAACTATCTTTCTGCCTCCTTATGGGATTAGTGATTGTTTTCCTCCCATAAGCTGCTAATTCAATGAGATGAACACAACATCTAGGTTCGTGTCTGCATAAATTGCTAAGGCATAACACGACCAATATTTTTTCATTGTGTGCTTGGAGTAACGCACCCTATTGGAACTGCAAGAGAGAGATGATAAAATTAAAGTATAGGCAATTCATCATCCGCACCGGGATCGTATGAATTCTGCATGATTGACTTTCGGTTCTACCACTTTTATCACTTGAATCACCAAAAATTACAATTCCAATCTATTGATTCGCAGGGGAAATGCACAAATCATAATAATGGAGGTCAATTCATATATCACTATAAGATGCAAGGAATGATATTTTCCTGTTGAGATCATTTTGAAATGGATGGCATAACTATTGGAAATTTTTCCTAGAGAAAAGCACCCTTGGCTTTCCCATCCGTGAAATCTACAAAGAAGGTATCATCAATGTAGTCCTTACAAACAGAGTAGACCAGGTTTTTCACCAATTGATAAATTATGGGAGTTGGGTTCGTCAAACTGTTGGTCAACACATGTGATAGCTACTCCCAAGAAGTGATGCTCAACTGAAAGGAATAAAAAAATTGATCATTTGACGATTTTGTTTCCTTGGAAAAATGGCACGAATTCTAATTAATGATACATTCTATGATTTGTTCATGTCAGGGATCACTAATTGGGAAATGAAATTGAAATGTCCATTTGGCTACAATGGAAAGTTAATTAAAGCTTCTATTGGCATAAAACATCATTTCAACACAGCTTTATTGAACGGGGCTAACAGACAAGGATTCCATTTCTGAGATAGGGCACAGGGATCGCTCAAAACAAATAGATGTTGAAGTGCCCACTGCCAAGAACACATAGATAACTATTTTGAATAGTGTTTCCAACTCCAGGAGTGAAATTGATGGGGGATACTGAAATTTCAATATATAATGCGATGGGAAAGCTGCTAGCAATACATGATCGGGTCTCAGCCCCCAATCGAACATTACCTAATCTTGATCCTAGTTCCGAGAGTTGAACGATATCACATATATTAAGCAATTGTATCTTTCTTCTTGTGAATTCTACTGGTCAATTATAGAATTTCTCCTCCACCAGTATTGTGCCTACTAAAGTAAATATGCTTCAATTTGTGAATGGAGATTCATCGAAACAGAACGCTTTGGGTGCACCTAGCTGCTCAGTATTATGCCATTTCATTTCCCCAATTTAACAATGTAATTCATTTCAAGAATCGACATTCATAGATTGGAGCAGACCATTCAGGTATGTCCCACTTCGATCAAATAACTAATAGCATGTCTCTCCACTAAGGGCAGTCATTTAGAAGGAAAGGTCGGATGTGTTCGTCAGGGGTTGGCATTTGTCAAAATTTTAGACAAGGACCTAACCAAGCGAGTACACTTTTTGTGAGGTTTTCAAAGACAACAGGGAAAGGTATGCAGATATTTTGGCAACTAGCTCCTGGGATATTTTATTCAGCAAGGGCTTTGTTGAGAAGCTGGGCGAGCTTATTGTGAAACTGCACAGGAAAAGGGCAGAGTACAAGAGCAAGATAGAGGAGAAATATGTCCCATAGGCTATATTTAGCCTCATGGAAATTAAAATAACTTCTTCTTCTTCTTCTTAAGTACTAATTCTCAGCAACTCCGTTGTGAAATATGGCGCTGGAAAAAGGCCAAAAGAAATGTGGGAGGAAAGAGTGTTTATTTTTTTCTCTTCCAGAAAAATGGAAACAGAAAAACATTTCATTTTAGAATGGGAGGCCTTCAAAGATATTAGGGAAAATTATGCAGGTATGTTGGCAGCGAGCTCTTGGGATAATCTATTCAGCAAAGATTTTATCGAGCAACTGGGAGCGGTTTTTTTAAAACTTCACAGGAAAAGGGTAGAATACAAGAGCCAGATAGAGAAGCAATGTGTCCCATAAGCTATTTTTAGCCTCATGGACTTATTGTAAAACTTCACAGGAAAAGGACCAAATACAAGAGCCAGATAAAGAAGCAATCTATCCCATAAGCTATTTTTAGCCTCATGGAAGTTAAAAATACTTTCTTTCTTTATATGTAAGACATGATCTCCTAAACACTATTACTAGCGTGGAGAGTTACTGCCACTAAGGTTATCACCCAAAGGATCCATTTATATTTCACCCTTTTTGTAGTTCACTTCAAGAATGATCTAAACGACCTTAGGAGCACATCTGTAGATGAAACCTAATTTACGGAAATTGATTTTAATTTATTTTTACGGATACCCTGTTTTGTAATTCCTTTTATTGAATTTAAATATTAGAGCAGCATCAATCAAAGTCGTGCAGACCCTTTCTTGAATTTCAAAACATCGAAACTAGATTTATTTAATTTAATTTTTTGTTTTCTTCAAAGACCCAGTCGATCTCTTTTCACTAGAGAGCCCACGGATCTCTTTTGAGTCTAGGAATTTGAAACCAAGTTTTATTTAATATAACTTTTTCTTTTTTCAAAGAGCCTGTCGATATATTTTCATCACAAAGCCCGCAGATCTCTTTTAAGTCTAATAATTCAGAGAGGAATCACACAATAAACCTAAATTTATTTATTGATTGTAGAAAGAATTCAAACTACTCTACCTAATTTTTATGACAATTCTTATATTTACTTAACTAGAAAATTAAAAGAAACCTAAATCTATTTATTGATTGTAGAAAGAATTCAAACTACTTTACCCAATTTTTTTTATGATAGTTCTTATATTTACTTAATTAGTCTCTTGCATATAAATTGATAATTGCCACACCGTGGAGAAAGTATCTAGAAACTACCTTCAAAATAATTACTCCATTGCAACAGTGTTCATTTGGTCCTTTCCACATGGTCCTCTACACACTCTATATACTCCCAAAGTTCCTGAAAGCAAGAAATTAACAAACAAAGCATCATAGTATATAAATTTGAAAATAATAAAGTCAAGATAAATTGCAATGTCCAAATCAAATGGACATTGCAATTGTTGTTCATAAAAATTCAAATCAATAGAAGACTACACATAAGCACAAGTGTAGAGGTAAGTACCTTGCAAATATGACTGAAGTATTCACTCACTCGGGGCTTTGCACCCAGCGTTCTGCCCTTAGAGTTGAAGTAATAAATTAACAACAAACAAAAAACAATTAGTGCTAGAGTCAATTAACTACTGAAATCAAAATAAATAAAAATTATAAATTCCAATTTCTGCTCATATAAAGAAACTATAGCGCTGATTTCCCTCACCTCATCCATCCAAAAGAGAAATAGAGATTGTATCGGCCAATTTGAATCAACAAAATAAATTTTCCCTTCTCTACTCTTCATTGAGTCGTCCTCGGTTAATTTACACATAATCACAACGCTAACAACAACATACACAAAACCCATTCAATCATAACACGAGAGTACCATCGCGTGAGAGAAAATCAAAATAAACTTAATCACTTTGTCACTTATACAGATTGCGCCATTCCAATTTTTAGTGATTTCCTTTTCGATCTTATCTCTTTACGAATTCCGAGCTCTCAAGATTTTCGAAATTTTTTTAACTTAGGAAAGTTAATTTCACCTAGAAATTATTACTCGACCCTTCCATTCTCCGACTTGAATACAAAAACTGTGCCATTGAGATATTAAATTTCACTTTCAAAAAATGTTACTCTAGAAATTAGAATAACTCTCTTGGTTTTCAAGTCACAAATGATTTCACATGTGAGCTTTAAAATCTCAATTCATTGAAGATTAGGATCTCCAATCCTTTGAATATCTTTGACCATTTTAACAAAAAGGTTAATTGCGACTTTGTGTTCTAGAATTTTGGGATGGTTAGACTTAAAGTATTAATTAAATATTTTTTTAATTATTATTTTAATTGAAAAAATTAAATATTTTTAAATTATTATTTTAATTAAAAAATTAGTGATATTTTAATATTATAATAAAGAGATATTATAGATTTTATTGATAATTAATAAATTAATAAATATAAATTAATTGATAAAATAAAATATGTATTATATAATATAAATGTGAATAAAAAATATAAATATTTCATTAATATAATTATTTATATATTAAATAGAAAGAATATTAAAACTCGTAATAATTTGTTTATCTCATCTTATTTTTGAATAAATACGATACATCTACTCTTTTTTGGTAACTAATATGTCAAAACCATATAAAAACTTTCCACTTACCAGCATATTTTATGGGATTGATATTTCTAATACTTAAAAACACCCCTTAAGAGAGTCATACCTCATACCTCGTAAACATCATAAGCGACATTTTATTTAAATTAAATCCAATGAAATATCAAAAAAATATAACAATTTGTTTATATCACTCTAGTTTTGGACAACTATGAGACATATAATCTAATGGTAACTATTAGATGAAGACCATACCATTACCCCACATTAATAAGTTATTCATGGTGTTACATTACAAGAAAGTTTATAACTTGAATATAAACCACTCTCCACTTTCTGACCACCTCTTTTTTAAACGAAATTTCTGATGTATTTTTATAAGATCGATATTTCCAACACTTAATAACAAGTAATAAGCGTACCATACCTCAGGTTAGTATTCAATCATACAATTATTGTTAATTGTATTACTTATAATAGTACTTTAATCTGAATGTCATGATTATGAAAATATGTCATTTAACCAAGAGTGAGTATATATATATATATATATAAAAGATGAGTGAGTATATATATTATAATCAATTCATTCTTAACAACTCACATTGTGATGCAATAAGAGTGAATTGTAAGGATATTTTTTTATAACTTGCTAAAAAAGGGCATGAGAATGAGAACAGGGCCCACTAAGTCATAATAGAGATTTTTTTAAATGAATGCATGATATGGAAATTAAAATAGCCCTAGTGAATGGACAGAAGATGTATTTAAATGCGAATTCATGTCTAGAGTGCTATTAACACTTTAAATTTTTTAAAACGGAACACATTTAAAATCAAAGGTATTAAGAAAAAATTGTGAACCATGACCACCTTGCCCAATTATGTGATATCCCTTACATTCTATGACATGTTTTTCATAGGAAAATTTCAACATAAAATCCATCTCCTCACTATTCCTACCAATTATAACCTATTAAGAGTTCATCATTAATTTTTATTTTTATTTTTTTCTCTAGTGCATAGGTACCTCACTCATCAAGGGTATCTTTCTTAGGTTGTCTCTAGTCATTGTTAATCTCACTAGTGGCTTGCCCCTCCAACCTTGAGGGAGGAGACTAGTCCCCACTACCACTCCACCCTATGAGGATCATGAACAACCTAAAAAGGTATAACATGTTTCCTTTGGATTTAAAAGATCCCATTGGCCTCTTGCTTGGTTATATTCCATTGCTCTTTCAGTTGAATCTCTCAAATTGTATCTTTCCTAAACGAACTTTCTTCAAAACATATATCCATTATTAACTTGTCATTGTGTAAAATTTATGTTAAATTTTGTAAAATTGTAATTTAATTAGATATATTAAATTAAATTATTAATATTTATTTCCATGAAAATATATATTTAAAAAAAATAAATAATATATACTTAATTTAATTTGATACTTAAATCTTTATTAAACATCATAATTTTATAAATTATATTTGATTTTTTCAAATGAAGTTCCTTTATTAATCGTGAATACCAATCATTTAGTTAGTGTTATTACTATCTTTTGATTGATGACCTTGGTACCGAAATTGTCATCAAACGCGTTAAAAACGGAGAAAACGACATTTTAGAACAACTTTTTTTAATGGGGCGAGGACAAGGACATATGGACACCTCTTCTTAATAGTGTTTCCAACTTTGGCAGTGAAATTGCTAGGAAAGACTATAAATTTCTATATATAATGCGATGGGAAAGCTACTAGCAATACCTGGTCGTATATTGATAAAAGTGCCATGTACATTCAAGAAGGCAGGTTCGACACTTGCTCATATGGTGAGCTTTATTTCTTGGGCTATTAGTCATTTAATGAGGCGGTGTGGATATACTACTTACTGTTAGATTTAAATGAATTTAAATGTAACGCTGGACAGTATATGCCACACCGCATTAAATGGCGAATAGCCGAGAAAATAAGCTTTGACGTCTCAGCCAATGGAGAAACAACCAAATTCCATAAAGCTTAGTGAATTTTTTTCTATTATGGGAATCAAAATCCTATCAGGTAAAAAGTCTAACGAAAGACTTATTCACCAGCTACATAAAATGTGCTTATAATTTTTTTTAAATGTAAAATAAAACATTGAGATTTAGAAAATGAAGCAAAAGTTAAGATTTTAAGTTTAATCTAGCTCAATATAAAAGAGAATTTCCAAGAGAATTTCCATATAATGATATCCCTGTATCCAAATACTATATATAAATAAAAAGATATTTAAATAAAGAAATTACTTATACATCTTTTTATGAAGATTTTAAAAAGTAAAATAAACAATTAAGGATTTAGAAAATGAAACACAATTTAAGTTTCAGCTTAATCTAAGTCAACAACCTTTTCTTCCATAAAAAAGAATGTACATATAATGATATGCCTGTACTCAAAAACTATATATGAATAAGAAGATATTTAAATTTAAATTAAATTAAATTTTTTTAAAAAAATTAATTCAGAAAACTAAAATTTAAATAATTTTTTAAAGTACATATACATGAAAAATTTGACACTGAGCTTTTCCCTTTATATTTCACTCATACTATTTCAGATTCAATAATTTATAGTTTAAATAACTTCCAGAATTGTAAGAGCATTATTTAGATCTAATCATTCACGTCAAGAAGGACCTAAACGACTTTAAGAATTGCAAAGATTAAATGTACACCCAAGTAAGATCACCATTAATAGAACAATTTTAATCTATGGAAATCGATTTCGATTTTATTTTATTGGGGAACAAGGATAACCAGATTTGTAACTAGTTTGATTGAATTTAAATACGAGAGCAAGATCAATTAGAGACATTAAAACCAAGTTTATTTAATTTATTTTGTTGATTTTTAGAGAATCTATTGATCTCTTTTGACCAAAGAGCTTGCAGATCTCATTTGGGTGTAAGTGTAATAACTCAAAGAAGAATCACACAATAAACTTACTTAAATATATTTATTGATTTACGTAAGAATTCAAATCATAATTCTATTTTCTCTTTATCATAGTCTCTATATTCACTTAACTAGAAATAGTTAATACTCTTCCATACAATCGAGGAAGTATCTAGAATCTACCTTAAAAAACATCACTCCATTCCAAGAGTATTCACTCGGCCTTTTCCATAAGGTCTTCTCGAATGCCTATTGGGCAGCAGTCCGCCCTACGAGACCCAAATTGGCTGTGGAACCTTGAATTTCTTGCCTGTAAACAACAATGCAACTCATTTTTAGCGAGCCTCACCTATGCCCATGTGTTGCGGTTATCTCCCTTTGTTCTCCCTCTCGTCTATGCTCTGAACTTGTGTGAAACTTGTATGGTCTCCTCAACGAATGAACACACCCTTGTACTTATACAGTGCCCACCCATTGTGTTTTTCCACGAATGGTCATGTCGTTTGGCTTGGCCGTGGGTCGGCATGCCCATGTGCTTCCCGACTGACCTGCTCTCAAATGATACGCGCGACCCTTCACAATGTTTTTAATCGAGTCGACCCATTCACTACATGACTCGCCTAATCGACACATCGCACTGACGGTGACTCACCCGCTCATCCACCCGGTTGCTCGATTATTGTCACCTGCTACACTTGGTCGCTTGTCATGTTGGGTGAGCACTCTTCATGTTGGGTGAGCGCTCGCCCATCATGGTGTTCCCTCTACAACCTTGTTTCCTTTAACTAAACATGACATGACTCCGCACGGCACACGTGCCTTTAACCAATGATGGGTAGCTTTTAACCAAACGTCTCGACCCAAGTCACCTTTAACCGAATGCCTCCACCCTAGTCGCCTTTAACCAAAATCGGCGCATGTCACACATCATGGGCATGCCCATACTCTGACTTTGGTTTTTCAACCCCCTTAGGCACTCCCAAAACGAATTATTGACATCCTCCCCCACTCTAAAAAGGGTGTCATCCTTGACAACCACCATGCCAAAAAACTCCATTACTAAGATCAATATCTCCATATTAACACCCAGATAGCTTTGCCCATGACCTGCTCCATGTCTTAATCCTATCGTAACTTTGCAAGAACATCATGTGATAGATCCACCTATCAGAGTGATTATTTGGGTAGCTAATCCAACCGTAACATCTCCTTCACAATAATGCATGCTTCTCACATCATCATGATCATCATCTCATCCATCTTGCTCATACTCTAAGGGATCTCATTGTCCTGAGCAAATGACAATGAGCCCTATTGCATGCTTACTCTAGAAAGAGGGAGGGGATGGGAAGGTTGAAGGCCTTCCATCATCCTTCTCCAACATCTCAATCCATGTGTTAGGATCCTCTTCTTCCAAACTTTGCATGTATGCTTCCCGACTCTCCTCCTGATGGGTCTCTAGTTTCACTTCCCAATTATCCTCCACTACCTCTAGTCTGCCTGTTAAATCCATAACATTATCAAACAATTCTCACATGATCTCTACCTTCTCTATGAATTTTTCCTTTGAACAGTTCAAACTCTCATAGACCTCTTCATCTCGCTTAATGGCTTCCACACCCATCGATGTAAACTTACATCCACCTGTCAATGCAGCCACGGTAGGAACACCCAATGGTTCATACTCTTGTCCATCGTAAATATACAACTTCTTCATACGTGGTAGCATCATAGCTTCATATTGTTTCATAATTTCTATCCCAAGAACTGCTTCATAATCATCCATCCTCACAACTATGAAGTTGACTTTCCCAAGAAACTCACCAATGTGCACCTCCACTTTTTTTGCAATACCAATAACTTGGTCCAGTGGACAGTTCACTGCTTTGAGACGAGCTTGATTTGGTACACATTTCAAACCAACTTTCCTTGTTTCCTCCTCTCTAATGAAGTTATGGGTTGTACCGTTGTCTACGATGGTGAGCAATGTGCCCTGCCCAATCTTCATATCCACATATTCCAAATTATTCCTCTCAAGATCGGGTCTTGGGACAACCTACGTTGCTACTGCAACACCCAATATCTGCATCATCCCAGCCATTAGTGAATCTTCCTTCTTCTTTCCATCAAATTGTGACAAAGTTTTCATCGTTGGTCTTGAAGGACACTTATTCATGTGATCCTCCCCGCACAACCAACATTTCATAGATTTCTTTGCCTTCGGTTTACCACCTACTTTTGCATTATCCTCCTTTGTAGACTTCTCTTTCGGTTTGTCGGGCTTATTTTTCTTTTCTCCAGTCCCTTCATCATAATGGTCCACCAATCTATTAATTACATCAAATTCCTCCTCAAGTGTTTTAATATTTTGTCTCTTCACCTCATTTCACTCCCGAGGCTTCAATCCAATGATGAAGTTGAAAACCTTGTCTTTCTCTGCCATATCAGGTAGCTCCAATATCACACTCACAAATTCTCGTTGATATTCTCCCAAATTCCATATTTTCGTAATATACTTTATCTCCATTCTCACATCCCAAGTCTGATCTTTTGGGCTAAAGTGAGTGTGAAACAGTTCCTTCATTTCTTCGCAAGTAGATATGTCCTCAGTATCACCATGAGAAATCTGGACCGCTTTCTTCTCCACCGCTTCTTGGCATCGTTTGTAAGGAATTGAGAAACTACCTTCACCTTGGCCTCTTCATTAGGAGCCCGAAGTGTTCCAAGTATTTCTCTATATCCCATAAAATGTTGTTGCATTATATATTGAAATTTTGGTCTCCCCCATCAATTTCACTCGTGGAGTTGGAAACACTATTCAAAATAGGTGTCTATGTGTCCTTTGCAGTGGGCACTTCAACAACTATTTTTTCTGAGCAGTCCTGTCCCCTATCTCAGAAATGGGATCCTTGTCCCCTAGCCTTGTTCAATAAAGTTGTGTTGAAATGCAGTTTTATGAAAATATAACCTTTAATTAACTTTCCATTGCAGCCAAATGGCCATTTCAATTGCATTTCCCAATCGGTGATCCTAGAAAATGACCGAATCGTAGGGTGTATCATTAATAAGAATTCGTGCCATTTTTCCAAGGGAAAAAAATCGTCAAATGATCAATTTTTTTATTCCTTTTAGTTGAGCATCACTTCTTAGGAGTAGCTACCACATGTGTTAACCAACATTGGCCTCAAAGTAAGAGGCCAATGTTTTAATCTAACTCAACTACCCTTTCTTCAATAAAAAGGAATGTCCAAATAATCTTATAGGCCAGATTTAAATATATGCCTATACCAAAAAATTTATTATAAATAAATAAAATTAATTATAAAAATTAAAACTTAAATAAGTTTGTAAAATACCTATACATGAATTTTTTATATTCATACTTGGCCCTATCTATTTCACTGTACAGAAGAAATAACAAATAATTTCCAGAGTTATAACACTGGAGAAACTCCAGATTTATATGAGAATAATTCAGATACAATCCTTCACTGCAAGAATGACCTAAATGTTGCAACATTAAATGTACGCCAGCGCAAAATCTCCGTGAATAGATCAATTGTAAATTATTTTTTTAAGAGGATAAATGGATTTGTAATGTGTTTATTGAATTTAAATGCCAAACCAAAGTGTTAAGGGCAGCTTGATGGTTGATAGAAGTGATATGAATTATGTAAATTAAGAAATTCAAAGTTCAATCTCTTTATTGTGATTTTTTTTTTAAATAGAATCGACCCTTTGTCACGAGACTGTGAATTCTTCTTTAAGAAAAAACAAATTTCTCTAAATTACATTGAAAAAAAACATGCAAGTAGTCTTTCAATAACATCGAGAAAACAGATTTATTTAACTTTTTGATGTTAAAAAAAAAAACGAATTCTTCTAAATTACATTAAAAAAAAATCATGCAAGTAGTCTTTTAATGACATTGAGAAAATAGATGTATTTAACTTCTTGATGTTTCATAGATGTGCAGCCTCTCTTTTGATCGGAGAGCGCACAAATCTCTCTGAGTCCAAGAGGAATCACACAATGAATCTAACTATGTCTATTGATTCCAAAAAAATTCAAATCATTTTATCTCATTTGGTTTCTACATCTACTAAGCTAGAAATTTGAAAGAGATGTTGTCTTTTTCAAAGTTCTCTCAAATAAATCCACAGTTGGTATCTAAATCTACCTTGAAAAAATATCGCTCCATTGCAAGAGTATTCACTCGAATCTTTCCACACGGTCCTCTTTGTACTCTATATGCTCCCAAATTAATTGAAAGAAATAAATCAATTAACAAACAAAGTACCATGGCCTAGAAATTTAAAAAATAATGAGCGAAAACATATTACACTTGGTATTCATAAAGAAATCAACTAAACATTTAAATGTTGTTTATACATTTAAAAAAATGAAATCGAAAGAAGACCACAAATAATGACAAGACTCGACGTAGGTACATTGTAAATATGATTTTGTAAAAGCTTTCATTCAATGCTTCGAACCCACTACTCTGCCCTCAAAACTGGAAGCAAGAAATTAAAACAAACAAAAAAACCATTAGTGCAGAAACATCTAAAATAACCAATGAATTGTTGAAAACCAATATCAGAGAGATTCCAATTGCTCTTAATATAAATAAACTACAACTTATCTTTCCCTCACCTCATCCGTCCATCCATCCAAAGATAAATGGAGATTGTGTCGACCAATTTGGTTCACGAAATAAAACTTTTTCTTCTCTATTTTTCCCTAACTCACTCTCGATGGTTAATTTACATACAGACCACATAAAAAAAATGTTGACATATACAACACGAACATACACAAACCGTATAAATAGATAGAAACAAAATCGCTAAAAGAAAGAAATAAATTTAAAAAGCCAGCACCATATTTTACCAATTTTGAAAATAATTAATAAACCAGAAAAAAAAATTACAATTGTTATGAATAAAAAAAACAAATGGACTAAACACCACAAATAATCACAAGCCTATAGATAGGTACCTTACAAATATGACTTTGTAGAAGCATTCACTCCACACTCCGCTCCTGACCCTCTGCCCTCAAAGCTGCTTTGAACCAAGAAATTAAAAACAAATTAACAAGGAGCTATTAGTGCATAAACATCTTAAATAATGAATGAATTATTGAAAACCAAAACCGGGAAAAAGTGTTTATGATTATTAATATAAAGAAATTACATTGTAGATTTTCCTCACCTCTTCCATTTTCTATCCATGTAGAAGAAGAATGGAAATGGTATCGGCTAGTTTGGTTCATCGAAATAAATTTTTCTCTCTGCTCTACACTAATTCGCTCCTCAATGGTTAGTTTCCACACAAAACACAATAAACAGAAAAAAGATCATACAATAGATAGAAATACAGAAAAAAGACCATATAATAGATAGAAACAAAGTTGCTAAAAGAAAAAATGAATTAACAAACAAACACTACAGTTCAAAAATTTTGAAAATAACTAATAATTAAAATACATATTGCAATAGTCACTCATAAAAAAATCAAATCGACATTTCTTAACAAATCAAATATGCAAAAAACCACCAATAATCACAAGCCCATAAGCCCATAGGTAGATACCTTGCAAATATGACTTTGTGACTTACACCCAACTTTGATGTAAGAAATTAAAAACAAACAAAAAACAATTAATGCTTGAAACGTTAAAAAATAACCAATTAATTATTAATATACAATGTTGATTTTGCTCACCTGATCCATCCACTAGAAGAATGAAGATTCCAATTTGGTTCGACTAAATGAATTTATCCTTCAGTGACTCACCCTCGGTGATTAACACCAACATACAAAATACAAAGCACAAACACACAAAAACAAAAAAGAGCATACAGGTCGATAAAAGCCAGGACAACGGATGCGCTCCACTTTGTCACTATTTTGAGTGCCTAAAGTTTTGAACTTTAGTTTTACTACTAATGATTTCAAAGAATAATTACTCATGAACGTTAATCTTTATAGCTTTTTGTAAATTTGTTAATTTCTAAAAGATTTGAAAAATATTGAAATGCAATACAGTAATATTTGTTTAACCGAGTTGGTTACATACACATTAATTTTAGTGATGGATTTGATTTTGAAGTTTACAAAACAATTTGATTTTGAAGTTCACAAAACAACACTTATTTTGAAACTTTTCAAATATAACGTATATCAATTTTGACTCATAACTCATAGATTCATGTATTTCATTATCAATCTTAATTCATAACTCATAGATTCATGTACTTCAGTTTGGGCGTGGGTTATGAGGTTTTATCTTCTATCTATATCATATAAAATAATTAAACTAAATTAAATGTGTAGTTTTATTTATCTAGTGTAGAAATAATAATGATAATAAATATATTTTTCATTAAATTATGAGTAAATAAAAAGCACTATCTATATTTCATAAAATAAATAACTGTGAATTACAATGAACCATATAATAGGTGGTTCACATGAATTGAGACAAAATTGAGCTCCATAAAGCTCGACCAAAATATTTTTATTATGGCAATGAAAATCTTACCATCTAGAAAGTCTAACGAAGACTTGATGTTCACCAAATTTACTCATGGAAAATTTACTAATAAAACTCATAAAGATTTAGAAAATGAAACAACAAATAAAGATTTAGAAAAAGAAACTAAGCTAGATATCATTAGTTTTAAGGTTTTATTTATACGATAAAATATACTTCATCTTTTATATTTCAATTTCAATAATATATTTAAATATAATATACTTCACTCTTTATATTTTAATTTCAATAATATATTCAAAAATTAACATTCAAAAATTGTAAAAGCATTATTCAAATCCAACCATTCATTTCAAAAATGACTCTAAAAATTGCAACATTAAATATACTCCAAAATACATTTCTGATTCTTTTCAGTCCAGCACATCTATGTTAATAGACCAAATCAAATAAATAGACCATTTTTACTCCTCACCCACTTCAAAGTATTACTAATTTAGTTTTAGTTTATGTATGCATTTAAGTGTTTTTAAACTAACTTTTTTCTACTAAACATATTTGAGTTATGACTAGTTTCAATATTTATATTGGAGGAAATAAATAAACTAATTACATTATCCATATTCTGTAAATAAATATGAAAACATGAGGCTGGTCATCTTATCAAATATGACTTATTATCTATGTGGACCAAATACTTAGCTTTGCATAGTTTTTCCCCCTTTCACCATCACAATGGAACTCCCACCCTTAGTCTAGAGGATTAACTCAATTGGTTGAGTCACCCTCAATTGGTCAGTTCCTATAGTTAAAACACATTTGCTATTAAGAGGTCATGGGTTCAATTCTCTCAACACCCTTGGGTCAAGCTCCATGTTTGAGTTGGCAGGAAATGATCACCAATCTAATATTTAATAAAATTAAATATAAACTGGAAAAATAAGCTACTTACATTAACTAAATGGTGAATAAATATATCAATAAATTTGGGAAAAAAATAGGGAAAAAGACCACCAATTTATGTAACCATGATTCAAATTAAAAATTAAATAAATAAATAAAATATGTAACTTCATATTTTAAAAATCTAAACAACTCAAAGAGTAATTCAATTGGTGATGATTATGTTATGAAATATTATGTAAATCATAAAATTCAAGGTTCAAATCAATCAAATTCCTAACATAAAATAAAATTCAATTTTTTTTCAAATTACATTTCAATATGAAAATTAAAAATTGTAAAACAATTATTAATTTCAATACTTCACACTTCATTAGATTTTGTTGTGTAAAATATCATTCAAACCTTTACAACCACAATATCCATTAGCACAAAAAAAAATTCCACTAAAATTTAAACCCAAACTATCATTTTTAAAATAATCTCGGGAAATTTTCAATTTAAAATTATAAACCTTTTTTTTTTACAATGGTGAATCTGTAACTTTTTAGACTAATCTAAGGGAGGTCCTATGATCAATTCTCGTGTGCCTTATAACACCAATAGCATATTCAGCAACCTACAAGCCATATATACCTAATCTTATGATTTAGCAAGAGCCGAGACCCCTACAAAAAAAGGAGAGGCTACTCCTTGAGAAGAGATCATAGCAGACCATATAATCAATAAAATTTGAACCTTGGTCTCGTTGGATTCACCCAGCTAAAACTTACCGTTAAACCTTCTTAAACCTCATTTCAAACCTCAAAGGAGGACAAATTTAGCTCCATTTTCTTGTTTACGGCGAAATCCTTCAAGCTAGTTGGCTCTTGAGATCCTGACGCCCAGGGGCTATTTGAGCAATCAGAATTCGCTCCAAACAAAAACCTAAAATGTTGAAAAAGCACCACCTAAAAGAACTTAAATGTTCCATATTTGGATAATCCACCATAAATGAGAAAACGGTTTGCAGGGCCCTCAAAATAGTGACAATCAGGTGTCTATTGCCTCGTTCAGATACTTTTCTTGCTCATGGTAGAGAATAGTTGGCAGTACTCCAAAATCGTAGGTATTGGCTGACCAGTTTACCTGGTCGATAGGTTTTGAGCATCGATTATCCCTTAAAAGTGCCTTCATTATACATAGAAACTTCAACCCCACTCACTTTAATATATTTTAAATATACTTAATTAAAATTAATTAATTATATATTTAAATTATTCTATAATTTAAATTAATTAATCAATAAAACATATATATTAATTAATTAATTATATATGTATATCAATAGAGGTTGTCATGGCTGGTTGATTAAAATGTGTGTGATCTTCTTGATCTAGGTTTAGATTTCTATTAATGATATGATTAATTAGAATGTCTTGATAATTAATAACGTAATGGTTTTATGTCTAAGAATATTGGTGTATAGTTTTGTGAACTTTTAACCATATCAACAATATAACTCTAGCCCTCCGGCTCAAAGAGAAGCTGATTTATTTCCTTAGGAAAAACATATATTTTGAAATATATTAATTATATAAAATATCAACATTAATAATAATAAATTAAATTAATTTCTTCAAACTAAGATTTTTTTTATTAACACCTCTTAGTATTATTAAGTTGATTAACAACTCCATCTCAGAGTAAAATTTTATAAAAACCATGCATTTATTGCATGCACTCATTTGGGTATTGGGTATTTCAATAAAAATAATATATATTTAAGTATAGTGTGGATTTTGATGTGGATATTAAAATTAAGTCAATATTGCAAGTATATGGCACAATGAAGTCAATTTAAAAAAGAAAAAAAAATCATGTGTTAGGGTTAATGATGTTCATGTCACACCTATTCACCATCCACTTTGGCATAAGGCACATTTTCCTTATTAGGCAAAAGGTATTGAAGAGGTGAGAGTGGTGATCAACCTTCACAATCCATAAATTTTATGACAACATAACTTGATACTACCATGTGTAGTTTTCTCTTGACGAATAAACCATGTGGCTTTTAACAATGTGGTCATGTTTGATTCCAATTTCATATCGATGGAAAAGAGAACTTCGAACCCAACAACATGGGTTTGATTACCATAACCTATGAGACAGGGTTACAAATGTGAGTGATGATTGAGCCCCACCATCCACATCAAATAAAATAATCAACCTCTTGTTTCATGACAACACAAAAGATCCTACCTCATGCCCTATTATCTCTATGACCACATGACTTTTAACAACATGGTCAAATCCAATTTCCCATTTACAAAAAAAACAAGTCTTCTTCAGACCAAACCCACCTACTTGGAAAACCAACAAAACAAGGATTCTATTAATATTCACATCACAAAGGATCCTACCCCATACCCTACTATCTCAATTAACAGTGTGGTTGTGGGCTCTACTCCAATTTCTCATAGATAACGAAACAAAATTCTTTTGTGGGTTCTATTACTACCAACCTTGAAACAATGCTTCTATAATCATATGCACATTATAAAGACCATAAAATCTAATTGAATCCCTCACTCCATGTTTTACTTTACACTCCATATTTTAGTTTATGTTGTATTATTTTTTAACAAAATAACAGTACATTAACATTTGAATCATTTATTTTAGTATTCTTCTTAAACTATTAAATATGGGTTAATCTCTCACCCCAAATTTTGCTTTACATTATATTATAAAATAAAAATATATTGGAATTTGAACCATTCTTATTATTTTTCCTACCTAGATTTAATGCCCTGAAATGTACCCAAAATTCCCCTCACATATAAACAAGAATTGACTCTACTTTGGAATCCTAATGTGAAATTCACCAAATCTTATTGTTTACATTCACTATGGTTTCAAGTGCTTGGAGTGTTTGCAAGTTTCTTTTGAATCTAAGTTTCACTATTATCCATTTGAAAAAGGAATCACACTAAAACTAATTCTTATGGACTTTTCCTATATTTATAACTATAAATTTTTAAAAGCTCTAAAAAATGTTAAGGAACTACAACACCAAAAAATATTTGTTTCTACAACACAAAACTATTTACTTTAATTTAGGTTGTTCCATGCACACTAATCTTTTTATGATGGATTTAATATTGAATTTGACAAAGCAATGTTTATTTTGAACATTTTCAAATCTAACATATACTAAGATTTAGCCTATAGATTCAAGTGCTTTAGTTTTTCATTTTGTGCAATTGAAGCTTCTTTATTACTTATGTGATTAATTTATTGAATAGCCAATAGATGTGTCTCCGTCATATTTTTTGTGTTCCTTACTTTCCAATTCCACCTCCTACCTAAACCCTATTTTCTACAATCCTAACCAATGTTATAGGCTAGAGTTAGGTTGTTATAGAACATAGATGGGAAAGCATGTTCGTGGTTCATATCCTTGGTTATTACAGTGACTACAATGAAATTTCTATTCACTTTTTTTTGGGTGTGGAGTGCTTTATTTATTCAATTTCTTTGGCTCATCCCTATCTATGGGACTAAAATCTATGATCAATAAAGGAGAGCAATAATGTGGTGCAAATTCTTAAATAAGGCTCAAATTTAGTCTACCCCCAATTGTCATGAGCTTAAGATATTACCTGCATTTTCATTCTTACTCGAATTTCTTTAACTTGGGGTGAATTCCCTCTTAATGTAAGGGGTTATGAATCATCATAACAAAGAAAGTAGAACAACGATAATATTATGCCTTTGTCCCATTCGAAGCATAGAAAATTGATCGACACTTGTTAAGCTATCGAAGCATAGAACAACAAAAAAAGCACCAAAACCTAGACATAAATCAAATGCACATTCTCATGTCCCAGACCCTAGGTTGTAACTCTCCCTTTTCGCCCCTCGACCCAAACCTACTGAAGCACATCCATACCACTATCCATTGTAGCTGAAATTATGCAGCTAACCATGGAGTAGTTAATCAAACAAATTTAATATTGTAGATTTAACATATCATGAATTGAACATTGTGAATTAATTGTATCAACATCTCTCAATCCAACGTTGAACTACCACACACTTTGGTTCAAACATGAGTTGTTATTGTTCATAATCACAATAACATCCATCGAGTACATTAGTAGAAATATGACAAAAACAAATGAACTTGAATCGTACATAATGAATCATCTTAGATAGAACTAAGGGAAAATAGCATTAAGACTCAAATCTACACAATGTATGTAAATACATGGAATTTTCGTTTATCATAACTACGATGCAGTTTTTCCCTGATGCCTTGGAAATATTTATCTGGGTTCTTGAAGATCTACATCCAAGGGTAGCTAATGGCCACATTTCAAGGAACATTGTTGCAATAAAAGTTTTAAAGTCGACTATTAGTAAGGAATTGCCATCCCTGCCAAATGCACTCTAGAAAATAAAGAAGCTCACCTTTCCCTTACAATTGGTGACTATAGATCAAGCATTTGTGCAATGGAGCATATATTTTGTAGGGTAATTGGTTCCCAAATCCAACAAGGAGAGACATACATTTGTCTTAACCACCACATACTACAACATAAGGTGGATAGAGGCAAACCAAACATGGCATCGTAGGGATAGAGATATATTTCCTCAAAGAAATTCTCATCGCTAGATTTAGAGCACCTTCAGTTTTAGTTCTAGATAATGCCATTGCATTCAAGTAAGACACCATTACTAATTCCCTCAAGATAATGGCACAAAAAATTGTCTAATAAGAATTTAGTTACAATTGTTAAAATAATTGTGGATGATCATCAGAGGAAGTGGCATAAGACATTATTAGGACCTTGTGGGATGACAGGACGATGTCTAAAGTAAGGCTAATAAAATCTCCTTCTTCGTTTATGGGAAATAAGTGATTATCCTTGCAAACTTTTTCTTTTCATACCTAAAGTTATCCCAAAGAGTGTTGGATGATGAAACTTTGACCATACAAGGGTGGATTAACATTTTATTAATGTTGAAGGAAGAAAGAGAAAATCTAAAAATTAATTCTCCATGCACCAAAATATAGTGAAAGGGTGGTTTGACCCAAAAAGACAATATTTGGGGAGTTCCAAATTGGATACCTAGTTATTATGTGGAACAAAGTCCATGAGAAGAACATGAAAACATGCAAAATTAGATTCTCTATGGCTAGGACCCTATTAATTTTTGAAAAAATTGGCCAAAACACAAACCACTCTATAACTTGGAGGGTTCCTCGATCTTGCTACCCAACAATGTCCAATACATACTCAAAAATTACTTTCGTCAGCCTCTACTCAAATGTTGGCATGTACATAGTTTGGGTAGGTTTTGTTTTATAGCCTATGGATTTTTTTAGCAATATTCACTTTCTCTTTTTGACTTCTTACATTTTCATCGCATCATAATTTTCATATTTGGCTAACATATAAAAATTATTTTCTTCACGGGAATTTTATTTTTCCTTTATATGTTTTATCTCCCTTGGTCTAAATAATATTCATCCCTTTGCATATTCACATCTTGGAGTCAATTTTTGTCTCAAGCTTTCATAAGGATTACGATGATCTAGAACAAGTGCCTAAATGTCTTCCAAATGATTTCTTCATGGTACGAGGAAGTTACGAGGGAGTCAAAAGGTTGTCTACCGCTAAACCCCTCGAATATATATGTGTGTATGTGTGTGTGTGTGTGTGTGTGTGTGTGTGTGATGATTATTTTGAGATTGTTGGTAGTTGGCTTGAATGCCAATACATTTCCTTTGCGAAAAAAAAAAAATAAGGAAAGGATTTTTGGTTTACATATATAAATCTATATTTTTCTCAAACTCTGGTGTGATGTTATCTTTTAACCTTAGATATGGAATTGTGGTAAACATGATAAAAAGAAAGAATGAAAAGAATAGAGATAAAATAAATCAACTAGAAAAGGTAATACAAGTACCCTCTACCTAGGCAATGTGCATGAGCTAGAAGTAGGGTAACTACTTGTAACATTATCAAAACTTTATTATGACTATGGATACCTGGACAATAGTGGAGCAATGCATAAAGAATTAAATGAAAAATTATTTGGACAAAATTTGAATTAGCAATATAATACGTTTTCTTATTACATTTCAGTGAATCATAAATCAATGTGATATGGATGTACAAATAATTTTCTTTTCTTATTTTCATTAATACATTTAAACACAAAATTAAATAAAAACCTAAAAACCTGAAAAAGGCCTCCAATGAATTTTTCATATTCTTCTCAACAACTATCCAAAATAGATTATAAAACCATTTAGTTAAGTTTCTTAATCTATTACCCCTGAGCGCACAGGGAGACCTTTATATAGTCATAAATACTATTTTCTTGATACATGTATAAACTTGTTTGTTTATATATATATATATATGGACAATGGGATTTCATTACTATAGACATCAAGCTACCATGACAGAGTATAACGCTTTTGGGATCCCCTATTCACATTCCTTCGTTGACCTCTAACCAAGAATCCTTGACACTCAATGTGAGCCACGGTGGGTTTTTCAAAGACACGCTAATTTACTAATTTACTATTCATTCATTGTTTTATAAGCATTATTTATTTGTCACTAATATTTCTAAAACTATAGCTCCATTAATACCGAGGCAGTATATGCGACTACTTAAATTTTGTAATTGCTAAAATCCAAAAATATTGTTAGATTTTGTAATTGCTAAAATCCAGAAATATTGTTAGCCTCAAAAATATTGTGTCGGCTTTCAAGAGATTAGGAATAACGAACGTGTTTTTTTCTGTTTTACACTAATTCTTATTGTAGTCTAACTAAACTGTTTTTTTTGCCATGAAAATTATGGAAATTTTTAGTTTATAGCTATCAAACTTCAATATTTTGGGTGTTTTATAGGTTTTTGATAGTGTTGAATCCATTTCCACCATCATTCAAACAATGCTACTACAAATTCCTCTGTATACAACTGCCTACCTCTTAGCCTGAGGTTTCTGTTCTCACCAAAGTCAAAACAACCAGAGTCATATCAGCACCAAGTATATCCATAGGCCAAGAAGCAGAGAGTTAATCCATAGCAATGACCGCCTATGCTATCGAAACCACAATAGCTATGTAAGTCTAAGTACCAGTAGCCAATTTCTAAGCCATGGAAGCAATAAGTACAGCCAAAGCCAATGTTGTCAGAGATTTCAGGGGCAATCGTTCAAGCAGCAAAAGAGAAAGAATCCATATGGAAGTAAAGAAAATGGAGCCCCAGAAAAACCCATCAATCATTAGTAAGTGGTGCTCGCTGATATGAATTGCTAGCGTTACTACTACCTAATTAGCTCTTCATTATTGGGTTTTAAGCGTGTGAACCCATCAATCATTAGTAAGTGGTGCTTGCGATCTGAATTGCTAGCATTACTACTACCTAATTGGCTCTTCATTATTGGGTTTTAAGGGTGTGAACCCATCAATCATTAGTAAGTGGTGCTCGGTGATCTCAATTGATAGCGTTGCTACTACCTAATTGGCTCTTCATTACTGGGTTTTAAGGGTGTCTAAGGTGACAATATAGAGGGGAAGTTTTATCGGACTTGAAATATATAGCTCACAGGGTTGTGCTCTCTCACTGATTCACATGAGATAGGACCTAAATTCATCTATTTCCATGGTTTTAGGCTGGTTTTATCACCAATTAGCATAACTGGTGTTCAAGTGTACGCCTCTAGCCTTAAAACTCATCTTCAGGCCTTTTCACTTCACGATCCTTCCTTCTATTGTTGTTTGATCCCATTCCTATTCCAGTACTATGGAGATCCTACTCTTCCCTACCTAGGTTTTGTACAGCGCGGTGCTCTCTGCAGAGCTCCGATCATATGGATTACTAGGTCTTCCAAGAAGTCCCAAGCTCTGGTGTGCCACACATTCTAGGTCCGGTTTTTTCCCCTTGCACCCTTAGCCTATTGAACTAGTGATTATATGGGTTTGAATATTAAAATGACACTGAAATGAACAGAAGGAGTTGCAGCTCACAGGTGAGTACTGCACCTGGAGACTGCACTCAAACTGAGAGAACACTCAGAGTTTACTCTACCTTCATGAATGAGGAATTACATCATTAAGTACAACACTAGGAATTAGGAAGTTGGAAACAAACTCCTAAATTGTAGGAACTAATCCTAAACTAAGGAGATACGTTACAACTTGTGTAACCATTTCTCCATTAATATAAAATAGTATTAATTATTTTCAACTCCCCCCCTTAATGGAGAAAGGATTATCCTGAACTCCTAGCATCCTTCTAAACAATTCAAACTTTACACGCCCAAGAGGCTTAGTAAATATATCAGCCATATTGTCACTAGTTTTACAATATTCAACAAGTATCTCTTTTGACTGTAGTTTCTCTCGAACAAAATGGAACTGAGTGTCGATGTGCTTGGTATTTTTATGAAAAACGGGATTGTATGCAAGCTTGATGGTACTCTGGTTGTCAGTTTTAATGATAGTTGATTCTTTCTGTTCTTCTCCTGCATCGTTGAGAAGTCTTCTCAACCAGATAGCTTCACATGTGGCTGCACACAATGCTTGGTACTCAGCTTCACATGAAGATAAGGCTATAGTACTTTGCTTTTTGCTGCTCCATGCTATGACCCCGGATCCAATGCTGAAAGCGTAACCTGTGATAGACCTTCGATCATCCAAGTTACCTGCCCAATCTGAATCTGAAAAACCTGCTAGAGTAACATCAGAAGTGTCAGTGTACAAAATACCATAATTACTAGTACCACTAAGATACCTCAACACACTTTTTGCTACAATCTAGTGACTTTCGAGTGGTTTCGACATGAACTGGCTCAACATACTAACAGAGTATGCCAAATCTGGTCTAGTTGTAGTGAGATATATCAAACTGCCAACTAGCTGTCTATACATAGTGGCATCCACCTCTTTAGTACCATCATCACTGCTCAACTTTAAGTTCTGTTGCAATGGTGTTGCTGCTGATCTGCACTGCTCCATTCTGAACCTTTCCAGCAAGCTTCTGGCATACTTCCCTTGTGTAAGAAAAGTCTGTCCAGAATCTTTCCATACCTCCAATCCCAAACAGTAATGTAGATTTTCGAGATCTTTCATCTCAAACACTTGTGACATCTGCTGTTTGATTTCTTTGATCAAATTGTTAGCATCCCCGGTTATGATCATATCATCTACATACAAAGAAATCAAAATAATTTGCCTCTGTTTATTAAACTTGGTATACAGATTTGGATCATTCAAGCTCCTATGAAAGCCATGTTGTACAAAAAATGAGTCAATCTTCTCATACCACGACCTGGGTGCTTGTTTTAAACCATAAAGTGCCTTTTTCAATTTACACACAAGATGTTCCTGCCCCTTTTTCACAAAACCTTCAGGCTGAACTAAATAAATTTCTTCTTTCAAGTCACCATTCAGAAATGCAGACTTAACATCTAGCTGGTGTAGCTGCCATTTATGTTTTGTTGCTAAGGAAATTAGCATTCTAATGGTGTTTAACTTGGCTACAGGAGCAAAGGTGTCATCGAAATCTATTCCCTCTTGCTGTGAGTAACCCTTTGCTACCAGTCTAGCTTTAAGTTTTTCTATACTCCCATCTGCATTTATTTTAGGTTTATACAGCCATTTGCATCCTATGGGGGTTTTACCTTCAGGCAGTTCAACCAAATCCCAAGTATGGTTTCTGTTTATTGATTCTATTTCATCATACATTGCAGCCCTCCATGCATCAGATTTACTTGCTTCTTCATAATTTGCAGGTTCTACAATGTTTAAAATGTTTGTCATTAATGCATAGTCTTTCAATCTGGATGGTAATCGAGTCTTCCTACTTGATCTCCTTGGTAGGGGACTTACCTCAAATCTGTCTGTTTCAGCCTTCTCCGGGCTTGCATCATTGATTACATTACCTGTTACTTCTTCTTCTTGTTTCTGCTCCTGCACTTCATCATCCTCACTGTTTTCTTCCATTAGCAATGGAATGTGCCAATCACTGTTAGAGTCATCCTTTCCTTCTTCAACCTGTTCATGAAATATGACATCTCTGCTTGCAAAAACCTTATGAGTCACAAGATTAAATAACTTATATGCCTTGAACTCGGTGCCATATCCAACAAAGATACATTTCAAGGCTTTTGGATCTAACTTCTTCCTATCTGCCTTAGGTATATGAGCATAAGCTTTTGACCCAAATATTCTTAAATGACTCACTACTGGTTTGAATCCAAACAATGCCTCAAAAGGGGTTTTGAAGCCTAGACATTTAGTAGGACTCCTATTCTTTAAGTAGACAGCAATGTTAATAGCTTCTGCCCAAAAACCATTTGATAGACCCTTACCTTGAAGCATGCTCCTTGCGCACTCCACAAGATTTCTATTCTTTCGTTCTGCCACTCCATTCTGCTGAGGAGTGTGGGGCACTGTGAACTGTTGAATAATCCCATGCTGCTTGCAGAAATTCATGAATTCTCCCAACCTGTATTCTCCCCCTTGATCTGAGCGGAGAATTTTTATCCTTTTTTCTGTCTGGTTTTCTACCATAGATTTAAACTCTTTAAAATATTGAAAGGTCTGACTCTTTTTACTCAAAAAGTATATCCATGAGAACCTAGTGCAATCATCTGTAAATAAGAGAAAATAATATGCACCTCCTAATGACCTAGTCTGCATAGGTCCGCATATATCAGTATGCACCAGTTCTAAGACATCTCTTTCTTTTCCATTAACATGCAAAGGGAACTCTTCTCTATGCATTTTCCCTAATGCACATCCATCACAATCCAACTTAACATTATGGAAAACAGGGAGTCCATCAACCATACCTTTTCTCTGAAGTAAGATGAGGTCTTGCAGATTAAGATGGCCAAATCTCTGATGCCAGAGATCTTCAGCTGTCGATCCATTTGCAACCATCGCTTGCTTTGTCATACTTTTCACGTCTAATCTGTACAAGGTCCCTACGCGCACTCCTATTGCAACTATTTCCATCTGGCTATCCTTTATGACACAGTTAGTCTTAAAGAATTGAACTTGCATGTCCTGATCAGTAATCATTGAGACAGAGATCAATTTTTTCTTAATTCCGGGCACATACAATACATTTTTAAGGTGTCTAATGTTACCGCTAGGTAATTTTACCGGAATGTCACCATATCCTTTGATCTCATATCCACTATCATCCCCTAAATAAATTTTCGACCCACATGAAGTTTCTTCAAGACATTCAAACCAATCCTTCTTACCAGTCATATGTGAGGATGCACCAGAGTCGACATACCATATGTCGTCCTCATCTCCCTCTGAAGCTGAAAGGGCACAATCGGCTGTAAATAGTCGAAGTTCGTGGCTATGGTCCTCTTCTTCCTCAACAAAGTAACCCTTATGTTTTCTCTGTTTGTTTCTTCCTTCGTCTGCCTGCCTCTTATAACAATCTTTAATCTCATGACCAGGTTTTCCACAGTAAAAACATTTCTTGCTGGGAAAGTTATTAGCAGACATACCTTTAAACGGTCTCTTCTGAAATGTGTTGGCTCCTTTCTGCTGCTGCTGTGGTTGTTGTTGCTGCTGTGGCTTCTTCCCTCTGTACTGTCGCCTTTTCGCCATCAGAGCAAGGTCATTGCTTTGTGATTTCAGATTTTGTCGTCGCTCTTCTTCTTGTAGCAGAATCCCTGTCAACTCTTCAAACGTAGGGGATTTCTCCCTTGCTGCCAACCCTGTGATGAACATCTGATATTCATCTGTCATTCCATTCAATGTGATCGTGACCAGATCTGAATCGGAAACTTTCTCTCCGATATCTCCCAATCTGTCCTTCAGGTCTTTGACTCTCGCAATGAATCCAACAGCGGACTCATTCTCCTCCATCTTCATCGCAAACAGCTTGCCTTTGAGTGACAAGACACGGTTTGTATTCTGCGTCTGGTATAGGTTTTTAATCATCGTCCAAATGTCAGTGGCCGATTTACAGTCTCTAATATGTGGGATAATATTGTCCTTGATGGACATCTTCAATATGACCTTTGCTTTTGTCTCCCTTTTATCCCAGTCTTGTTCTTGTGCAGCTGATCCTGGTCTCAGCTCACTTCCTGTAACAATCGACCATGCATTTGCGCTTTCAAGTAAAGTTTGTATCTTGAATTTCCAGTTGGAGAAATTCGATCCATCGAGTTTGCCAGACTCGTGGAGATACGATTCTATACTGTTATTCATATTGGATTGATAAAAAAAATATCTGATCCTCTGATGAATAAATCAACTGAATAATTGCAGGACACACTAAAAAAAATATTACCACATACCAGATCCTGAACACTGTTTTTCCAAACAAAATTTGTACCTTCAATGTGCCACCACCGGGCAAAACCGATCTGCTGCCTCCGAGCAAATCAGGAGCTTCAATGCGCCACCACTGGGCAAGTTCGATCTGCTGTCACCGAGCAAATCAGGAACTTCAATGCGCCACCACCGGGCAAGTCCGATCTGCCACCACCGGGCGAATTCGGAACTTCAATGCGCCACCACCGGGCAAGTCCGATCTGCCACCACCGGGCGAATTCGGAACTTCAATGTGCCACCACCGGGCAAGTCCGATCTGCCACCACCAGGCGAATTCGGAACTTCAATGTGCCACCACCGGGCAAGTCCGATCTGCTGCCACCGAGCGAATTCGGAACTTCAATGTGCCACCACCGGGCAGGGCCGATGTGCAACAAAAAAATAATTGTAGACCTTCCCAAAGAGAAAGAGGCTGGCGCTTCTCAGATTCGAAAAATCCGCGCCGAAATTGAGAGTCCCAGCCCTGGCGCTTCTCTGATGCGAAAATCCGCGCCAAAATGCGCACAAGCACCAGCCCTGGCGCTTCTCTGATGCGAAAATCCGCGCCAAAATGCGCCGAAATCGAAATCCGCGCGAGTCACCAGCCCTGGCGCGCTTTTCGCGTGTACCTCCGCGCCACCCGCGAATTTTGGCGCGTTGGCGCGACTGTTCGCATTAAAAACCGCGCCAATGGCGCGACTGTTCACAAAAAATCCGCGCCAACCTTTTCTTCTGCTCAGAGATTATCAGTCATCTGAGACCTATCCTTCAGGTGTTACTGCAGTCCACCTGAATCTACGAAAAAAAAAAACTTCTGTAAGCTCTTCCGCCACTACAGTTCTGTAATCAATGATGCATCCTAAAAAAAAAAAAAGGCTGTCCCTACTCTGAGCTCCGATACCAAGATAAAAATGACACTGAAATGAAAAGAAGGAGTTGCAGCTCACAGGTGAGTACTGCACCTGGAGACTGCACTCAAACAGAGAGAACACTCTGAGTTTACTCTACATTCATGAATGAGGAATTACATCATTAAGTACAACACTAGGAATTAGGAAGTTGCAAACAAACTCCCAAATTGTAGGAACTAATCCTAAACTAAGGAGATACGTTACAACTTGTGTAACCATTTCTCCATTAATATAAAATAATATTAATTATTTTTAACCTTATTAGTACAGATGGGCGCAATTCTAGTAGTTGGAGGTGTTTCTAATGTAGAGGTTTGTTTCATTCTGGCGTGTGCCCCCGTAGCCACGATTAATCTTCATGACATGGAAACAAAAACCCAACATCGATTCAGTTATGTATATTTTATCAACAAGGGCCTACCCTGCAAAGAACAATACTGCATCCCTGGTAGCTACTCAACATTTAAACAGCCAAGGGGCACAACTTCTCTCCCACGAGAACCCTATCGAATCCGCACCTACAACTTTATTTCTACCTCCTTATGGGATCTGTGATTATTTTTCTCCCATAAGCTGCTAATTCAATGAGATTAACACGACATGTAGGTTTGCATCTGCATAAATTGCTAAGACATAATGCAACCAGTATTTTTTCATTGTGTGCTTGGAGTAATGCACCATGTTGGAACTGCAAGAGAGAGATGATAAAATTAATGTATAGGTGATGCATCATTCACATCGGAATCGTATGAAATCTGCTTGATTAACTTTTGGTTCTCCACTTTTATCACTTGAAGCACCAAAAATTACAATTCCAGTCCATTGATTTCGTAGGGGAAATGCACAAATCGTAATATAGACCAACCCTTAACCCAACAATTATTGTATTTGGTTCTTATAACATCTCTAAAAACATAGGTGCATAAACTATGAACCCTATGAAATAAATGATCTATTGCAGAGGATATCATAATGGCATTGAGGGATTTTAAGATAGTTCAAGATTTGCACAATTCTTCCAAAGCTAACCATACATATTCATGTACAATTGCCCAGCAGGCTTGAAAAAATAAATGGTAAAACCATTAGTCCTGGGAGCTTTATTGCGAGGCATTCCTTGAAAATATCCCCCACCTCTTCCTTTGCTTCCTGCAACAAGGAAACATTCTATTCCTTAGAGACTAAGCAAGGTATATGAGTTGTGATGTTGTGGATTTCTTGTGTTCTCTGAAGATTAGGCTCCATTAGTATTCCTTTAAAGTGATAGATGAGTTCTTGGGTCATCTCTTGATAGTTGCTAAGCTTTTCCTCAAAGAAATTTTTAATAGAAGTAATCCTATTATGGTTCCTATGTTGCTATTGTGATTTATGGAAGTAGGAAGTATCCCCGTATCCAAATACTACATATAAATAAAAAAATTACTTATAAATTTTTTTATAAAGATTTAAAAAAAGAAATAAATAATTAAAGATTTAGAAATGAAACAGATTTAAGTTTCAGCTTTAATCTAAATCAACAACCTTTCCTTCCATTAAAAAAAAGTCCATATAATAATATGCCTATACTCAAAAACTATATATAAACAAAAATATATTTAAATAAAAAACAATTTAATTCAAAAAACTAAAATTTAAATAATTCTGTAAAGTACATATACATGAAAATTTTGACACATTTCACTCATAATATTTCTGATTCAATAATTTAGGGAAGAAATAACTTCCTAAATTGTAAGAGCATTATTTAGATCCAATCATTCACGTCAAGAAGGACCTAAACGACTTGAAGAATTGCAGAGATTATATGTACACATAGGTAAGATCACCATAAATAGAACAATCCTAATCGATGGAAATCGATTTCGATTTTATTTTAGTTGGGAACAAGGATAACCAGATTTGTAACTAGTTTGATTGAATTTAAATACCAAAGCAACATCAATTAGAGACATTGAAACCAAGTTTATTTAATTTAAGTTGGTGACCATTTTAACAAAAAGGTTAGTTCCAAATCTATGTTATAGAATTTTGGAGTGAGGATAATTAAATAAATTTCAAATTATTATATTTTAGAAATAATTAATAATATTTCATAAGAGTATATATTATAAATTATATTGATATATTAATAAATTAAAAATATAGATTAATGTTAAATGAAAATATATAATTATATAGTATAAATTTGAAGAAAATCTATAAAACACACTACAACATAAAGGGGGTTTTAAGACAGTATTTAAGACAATTTTTGGGTAAATTGTCTTAATTTGAGACAAAAGAAAACTTGTGTATTGTCTTAAATATTGCCTTTAAGCGGGTGTCTTAAATTAAATCGTCTTAAAATTAAATTGTCTTAAAATATTGTCTCTATAAAGACAATATATAACACAAGCATTTTTGTCTTTCCAAAGACAATTTCATTTTTGTCTCTCTAGAGACAGTTTCATTTATTGTCTCTCCAAAGACAATAGTTGGAATTAAAGACATATTGTCTTTATGGAGACAATGTTTTTAATCCTATATATTGTCTCTCTGGAGACAATATAAAACAATGAATCCAGAAAAATATCTCACCATTAAAATAAATCAATATAAAATATTTAATTAAAAAAATCTACAATATCATTGAATAATTTATGTTAGGGTACAGTGGAATCGAACCACCAACCTCCTGCATAGCAAGTGCTCTTCCATTGAGCTAGAACCCTTCAAAAAATTATGTGAGGAGTTATGGGAGTCTTTGAAATTGTATAATAGGCATTGATTTTTTAAAAATGTTCAACACATAATGCCATAATCATTGGAAAATATATAATCATGCAAGCCCCTATTTTTAACTTAATAAAAAAATAATTCAATGGAGTTAGCTTACTGTGACACCCTTGTAGCTTGACTTGCACAAAAAACTAATAATAAATAATAATCTAGAAACAAATTAAGCCATATAAAGAAAATTAACTATAATCAACACAAGCAATACAACCACAACCCAAAGAGACACCAGCTTGCTAGTAGGCACTGATCAACATGTACGATCTACAGCCAGCTTCAAATTTCAGACCTTCATAGTCTTGAGTCCATCCAGACACCTGCATGAATTAAGACAACATAGCCAGAAACAAATAATACTAATTAACACCGTAAGTAAAACTTTCAACAAATAACAGTAAATAATAGCTTCACTATTTCTTAACAACTAACTTATAATAGGCATTGTCAGATTTTAGAAAAAGATGAAGTGAATCTTAATATAGAAAAAGATGAAGGGTCAGATTATAACATGAATCTTAATATAGCAACTTACTTCTGTTCATTTGCTGCATTGCTTGCATCTGTCCCGAGATACTGAAGCACCTCCATTATCTGTTTACATGGAAAACTGCCCCATCACTTCCTATTTTTCATTTCATGAAGCAAGATTTACAAAAAACTTATATCAAAGGGCAAGCTACATAAATAATTTGTTCTCACTAACCAGCTGTCGAAAGATGGTGGCTCAATTTGAAGATTTGATCTTGATGAGGTGTAGAAGTATCTTTCCTCTTAAATGACAATGGCACCATGATTACCTCCTCTTGAAAGTCATGACTGTGTTCATACTTGATAAAGGATAATGATCTCTCTAGTGAATGTCGTCTATTGTCTTATGGTCAAGAGAATTAATGACCATCTTAATAAAGGAAGTGGCCCAGTAAGTTCTACCTGTGGTTTTGCTATGATCTACCTACTCTTAGCATGGTTGATATAACTATTAAGATTGCAAGAGGGAATGGAACACATACCATTATGAAATCATGGACCTATCAGTCAAGGACAGATCCCTGTATATATGTCATCAGCCCTTTCTATGTGTGATTTCATCTTATGTATAGTTGTCTACTCAACATTCCAGTGGCTATAGTGATATGATTGTAACCTCTGTAAATTGATAGTCTTGTTCACAATTAAGGATGTAAACAAGACAGATGTAAAATCTGGTTATCCGATCTTTTCAAAGGTTCCACAGCACTCTGTCTCTGTCAAAGGATACTTCACCCCTGAAGTCTAAAAATATTCAGCCAACCAGTTTAAAGAAGAACCTCATCGATTC